>OVAF01001995.1:4738-18127 GCA_900406245.1 Odontarrhena argentea | reverse complement strand
TCATGGTCATCTCTTGGGGCCGATGGCTACTCATCAGCTTGATGCCGACGACTATCACACATTCTTGAGGCCGATGGCTTCATAATAGCCAAGATGCCGATGGTTTCCTAACTTCCTTGGTGCCGAGTACTATTGTTCAAACCGTGGTACCGAGGGGTGTTGTCAAGCTTGATGCCGAGGTCTCTCTTCATTTCTTATCAGCTGAAAGCTACTCTCCAAGACTACGAGGACTCACGTCCTTAACGAAACGACGAGTGCACAAGATCTTAACAAGACGACGAGTCTATCATACCGAGAACTTACCTGAGTTCACCAGCTCAGGCACTTAAACATTTTCTCCTGGACTAAGAAGTCAACAGGGATACTGACTCCTTCATTACGGCCCGTGGATCAAGCCCATCTGAACGGAAACATCCACGAGGCCTATCTTGCCGACTTAGCTTTAGGAGAAGATTCTGGAACTTTCCAGAGAATATACGCTACTTAGCAATCTTTCCTTTTTTCATTAGATTTCCCTTTATTCTCGGCCGACTTAAGGCTCTTGTACTCTTGTATAAATAGCCCCTCAATTCGTCAGAATTGGGGGGACAGAAATCTTTTACTGACAACTCCCGGCAACTTTGCTGACGAATAAAGCTCTGACTTTTAACTTCTCGTTCTTGAGTTTTCGCGCGAAAGTTGACGAATCCCTTAAGAAACCCTACAAATTCTTGATTGCGGATTTTGACATCCACAATTACCCTTAGTAATTCTAAAAGTGGAATATGTAACACAACTAAACTTAGTATAACACATATGGCTCGACATGTTGTTAAGTTTAAAATCATAACAGTAAATGAAAAAATGGTTGGTCAAAAGGTTTTGATATCTTGGATGTTTATAACATCATATGTTACAAAGTTTTTTCTTTTTCCAGAATGCATCGTAAACATGTTTCCCTTTAATCTAGTTTTCGTAGTGACTTTAAAAAAAAAATCACAGGCAATTATGTCTTTTTCTCTATAGACAATTTTTCTATAATGAAAAAGTATATGTTACCAGGGTTAATTTGGCTACTAGCCAAATTGAGTTCCAAAATTCGTTCACAAACCACTATAATATAGAAATTCACTTAATTACCAAAAACCAACAAAATTATATTTTTATCCATTTGATTTTTTTCTCTTTTCTTATATTTTTTTAACATTGACTTTTTCTCTAATAAAAAAAGAAAAAAACATCTAAATGAGAGAGAGAAAATGAGGAGAGAGAGGAGAGAGAGAGAGAGAGAGGAGAGAGATAGAAATAGAGGAGGGAGAGAGAAAGTGAGGAGAGAGAGATAGAAAGAGATAGAGAGGAGTGATAAAGAGAGGAGAGAGAGGGAGAAGAAGAGAAGAGAGATTAAGAGCTTGAATGGTAAACAAAAAACGGTACGGTTTGTGGGAAAAGATGGTGGACTCGGTATAATGTTACCATTCATCCAATTTGCGTTTTGCGGGTGCATAATTTGGATTTGTGGATGCGTTTTGCTTTTTAACTAAAAAACTATTAAAATATTTAATTCAAACAAGAATGTAGAGTTAGAAGAAGGATGCGCACTTACATTTGTAACGCATCAGAATAGGTGTGGTTTATGTCAAGTACGTGCAGTTTTTGTTATTTTTTTCTTTTTTCTTGTTTCAGTGTAAGGACTATGTAACGTAAAGAATAACTTATATGATATTGATGAATGTTATTTTGTTTTAAAAAGTAAAAATTCAGTCACACACGTTACTAAAAAAAAAATAGTAATTATTATTCTACACCGTAATTAATATATACTGCATTTCAATTTTGACTAGCCAAAATATCTAAAATAATTGGTCAAAATTTAATAAATTTAACTTATAATTAATTATTTAAATATATATATATTGATGAATAAATGTGCAAAAAGTAGTCATTATTTAATACTAGCTTGAAAAAATAATTGTGATTAATAACTGAACTAATATAAAACCTTATAATTAACAATATATATATATATATATATATATATATATATATATAATACATATTATGCATTGTTTCTCTTTCATTAACCGCACTTGTTCCGCAACTAATATAAACCTCACTTCCAACCGTACCGCAAACTGCTTTCACCTTATTCCGCATCGCAAACCGCTGTCACCATTCAAAGCCTAATTGTATTGTTCTATCTACCTCTTCTTTAATTCACAAGTACACTTAATGAAAAAAAGCTTATGTGGCACCCTTCATATGACGTGTAATGCCACATGTAATTCATACAAAATCCCAGCATTTTCACGACTTTTTCTTCCTGGAGATTTCCTGGGGAATTCTCTCAATCACAAATCCTTCAATATGTCGATTTCTGTATCTTAATCTCAATTTATATCAAAACGAATTGTGTTCGAAATCCGATTCCTAACAATCGTGTCTTTTCAATTTTGTAAAACGATCCCGAAATTGTAAAGTTTGAATTTGGGAATTTTTTTCAAAAATCGGCGATTTCTAGCTTTTTGATACGGAATTGTTCGTTCTACTTATTGTCCTTATGATTTTCAGGGAGGAATATGTATTCCTAAGGCGTCGATTTCGAGTTTTAAATGTATGTTTGAATTTATAAGTTGATGTTTCTTTCTTTTGATAATGGTGATCGTAATGCTCATCTATGATTTTAAACGTGTTCATAATCCTCAAAACATCAACAAAGTAGACGAAGTGTTCTTATGCTTTATGTCCTTTTCAGTTAACCTTTCTATACACTTTTTGAACTAACCAGACAAAACTCCGAATTGTTTCTTATGTATTACTAATGCGTGGATTTGGAGTTTTAAAGGTATGTTATCAGTCATAAGCATAAGTTTGCTACCATTGATGTTTGCTACCATTGATGTTTGAATAGCAAACTCGAAAAGAGGATCTTTGGTGATTTTGAGGTGTTTTTTACTTTCTTATGTTTTGTTTTACAAATACACAGTAATGGGTTGATCTTCTCTGCATTTACTTAGTTTACAATTATATCTAATGACTGAAAAATCACATTGCATATTACATTGAAATGGAGAAGCTCTCAGTTGATTAGATCTCTTTGCACTTTCCTGGACTTCTTTGTCGGACATGGACAATTCTGTTAATTAAGTGTTTCCCTCTTCGATCTTTGTGGTTTACTACACTTTAAATATATAAACAGGCTGTGAATCCATATTTTATGAGACTGTTCATAAACCTTTTACCATACATTGGTCGATTTGATAAAGACTGAAGAATAAATTGTCCAAGTCAAATGATATGGTCAAGTAGTGTACATGATTACATAGAATGGTATAGAATGTATGTGTCCAAGTCAAAGGATATCACTTTTATGTTTTCAGATATTGGATGAATTGTTTTCTTGGAATACAGGAATTCTTTCTGTTGTGTCTTTAAACAATGTCTCTAAACAATCAATTTGTAGTCATAAGGTGATACGATGTGTTTATATCACTTTTATGTGTTCAATTTGCTATGTAGAATGTTTATGAATATCAGAACGAATGAACACATCTGTTTCGTTCAATGTTGTTCTTTATCTTGAAAGTGTGTTTTCTACTTTCATGTTTTAGTTTCTATTCAAATTTATTAACAGAGATTTAAACTAATTCACAATTACAATGTCACATAGTTCCAAAAGCAAATATTACACGTTTAAGAGCCCAATAAATATTGTTATCGTCATGGCCCATGTGATTATATATGCATGCTAAATGAAAATTGTGTTTCATGATAAAGGATTAAAACCAACAATGCCATAATTTCGATGGGAAAATATTTCGCTGTCAAACAATGGAAGATCCTAAATTGATTTACTTCCTCTTTGTATTTTGTCATGTAAATTCTGTTACCTAAAATCTAGCAAGTAAATATTTAGAGCGTATCTCTATATTATATATATATAATCCCAAAATCTTATCATTAGTAAGATTAAAAATAACCGGAGACATACTTTCGCTGTAAAAATGCTTCAGATTTACAAAGATAGTAACCATGAAATCAACACCAACAAAGCAGATTGGTCATTTCAAGGCAAGGTTAGTCAATGAATCTGTTTATTTTTGTACGAAATCTGAAGGTTTATTATTTACCTTACCAGTAACAATATCAATGACTTGAAAATGCAGGTTCTGAAGGTCTACACAGTGATGAACGATTGGAATCAAGATAAAACCATTGAATTCATGCTAGAAGATGTATCTGTAAGATAGTTGCATTTACCTGAATTATGATTTAGTATGTAAATAAATGTTTAACATACAGTTTTGCTATTTTGTAGGGTACAAAAATTCAAGCAACTACATCACCTTACATGGGTATGTATTATTCTAAGAAGCTGAAAAACAACAAATGGTACCAATTCAATATGATCAAGGTTTTCGAGTGTAAAGGGTGGGTTACAAACACTGTTAACAAGTACAAACTCATGTTGGACCAAGATACAACCATTGATGAAATCTTGGGAAGATCAAACCAAGACTTCTATGAGTTTGTACCTTTTGATTCAATCTTATCAGGTGTTCGCAATTCCGACTTTTTGGTTGGTGAGTAATATTTGGGTCGTGATTATTTTCAAATCTAACTTACTGTCCATGTTATTGTCTAACACAATGCAATTAAATTAATTAGATTTAATTGGTCGTGTTGAGAGTGTCATCAACTACGAACCAATAGATTACACAAAGCCATCCGGTCTAACCAATCCTTATCGGGTCAAGATTGTCAGAGGGAGAGTAATGTTGGTTCCCAATAGTCAGATAAGTGGACACGGACATATGACTAGAGTTTCCGTTATTATTCGAGATATTGGGTACGTGATATTTTGTGTTATGAGGAACTTCCCTCTATAATCAATTTGTAGTTTGTGCACAATAAATACGTTTTTGTGTTNTTTTTTTTTTTTTTTTTTTTGTACCTACTCAGTAACCAGATGATAAGGTTTGAATTAGAAGGTGATCATGCAACAAAATTTATCGATCACTATACAGGATCAGATTATGATATAGATTTTGTTATCATAAGGTGGGCACGAATTGGGAGTAAGGGAGGTAATAATTCTGTACTTATACATTTATATATTCAGAAGGTGATAATAATAAGTTTTGTACAACATGATTTGCAGATGAAAATTTCCTCCTCCCGGTACCTTGCACCACAATAATCATGGATCAAACCAACCCCAAAATCCAAGAGCTCAAGATAATGTAATATACATTATATATTAATCTTAACGTAAAGAATGTTGATTTAGTTTTAACACAAGAAAGCATTTTCAGGTGGAATTAAGGAGGACTTTTGCAATGGATATGTCAAAGATACCGGCCTAGATATATTCGTATCTAGATAAAAATAATTGCTATTATTTTTTCTTTTTAAATCGCAGTATTTTTTCCACTGTTCTTTGTTTTTAATATTATTATGAATGATTGCTTTTTTCCGTTGATAATGGGTATTACAATATTTATTACGTTTGTTACTGTTTATAATTTGTAGCTAAACTCAAACGGTAATAGCAAATTAATTCACTAACCTTGTGAATTATGTGTAGACACTAATCGGAGACGATAAAAAATAAATAAAATCAAATAAAATTTTTGAAGATATCATTCAACATACTACAATAACTGATAAATATTCTATATATCTTCGAAATTTCATTCAAAATGGTTCTGGATATTTGGATTGTAATTATACCATTATTATGAAATTCGTTTTTGATTTTAATTTTACCTCCGAAATCCAAGATTTTTATCTCATTACTTTCGGAATATTCAACTATATATTCTTACAAATTAATCAAAATTCCCGCTCATTGTTGATTAAACATTCCCACCGAACTCTTATTTCCGAAATTTTTTAAAACTTCCCACCAAATTTTAACTTCGTATTAGGTTAGATCGTCCACACGATTACCTACCTACTATATATTCATGCACGTTGTTACAAAGTTTTTTCATTCCACACCTAAATTACAAAGAGTAAAAACCAGAACTCTTTTACTTAAATATGTCGCACTTTATCCCAAATACTTCAGTTGAGGTTCGAATCGTTGAACCTGGATTCAGGGACCAGTGGCTCTGTTTCTCAATTTTCATTCAATCTAGATATTACAGAAGTTCATGCCTTAAAAAACAGGTGTGTCGTCTAAATTTTTGTACGGTTGTGATTAGATTGTTGTTCGTATTTATTTGTAATTACGAGAGTATAATACTTTTATTTGAAATTGTCTGTAGAATTGGTGCCATTGAGGACAAAGAATTGCTACAGCTCGAAGGACCAAGAAATGAACTCGAAGATATCAATGACAAAGAATTGTTACAACTCGAAGGACCAAGAAATGAACTCGAAGATATCAATGACAAAGAATCAATCGAAGCAGAAGCATCAACATCAGAAAACCCTTCTTCTTCTAAAAGAAGAAAGTTATCCTCTTGAAATTTAATTACGCTGCATCCAAACTCGCTGTCTCTAAAGTTTTATTTTCTTTTGTTTCGAACGTTGTTTACAATTTAATATTTAATATAGGTCTTTGCTCTAAGGATAAGCTTTTTAGGATTCTCTTACTGAATCATATTTGGGTAGTAACTATTACATTAACGAATTGTTATATAAAGAAATATATGTGAAAATCTAAACAAGTACTATTGTAACCCAGATTAAGATATTTCTCAAATATCAAACTTAAACCAAATGTTCTAACTTCTCTTCTCGAAATAATTTGTTTTTATAACATATATGACTAGATAAATCATCAACCAAATATCTTTTATTAGGGACAGAATTTTTTAATATCTTATCACCTATTACATCAAAAACCAAATATTCTCTAATTAATATCAAAAATAAAGTACAGTTGGGTAAATTTTAATATCTTAATTCTTAAGGGAATATATATACGAGTATATAGGATTGTATATCCCAAATTTGCGTTTTATTCTCGATATATCTAAAATAATGAGCAACAAACTTGATAAGATTTTCTCCATAATATTCTCAACTTCTTATTTGGAAATTCCTAATTGATGAAATGTTTTAGGGTTTTAAGTCACACACTGATAACCGTATTATATATATCTATATAATAATACCATCTATGAGTGTGAAAGTGTTAAAAGAAATAATCAGGCCTTCAAACGTTTTAAAAATGTGTGATACGATTCGTAACAGCATCGCTGTTGGTAAAGTTTTATCAGAATTTTTCATTTTTTAAGTTTACCGTTTTTATATATAGTTACTCATGGAGTAGATTTCTAATACTACCATTGTTAAATGCATTGCAGATTCAAATCAAAGGTTCTTAGACTTTCTTGATGATATGGCGTTTGATAGGCGTTTTGGTCGGCCAACATTTGTTATAACAATGGCTCTCAATTCTAGATCGGCCGATATAAAAAACTATATTCTTGAGAATAACGTTAAGAAACGTGAGTTTGTCCCCTTCTCGATAGTTTATTCAATTTTAAAACCCAAACTAGATGAGCTCATGCATTTTGTCAAGTCAGAGGAGATATTTGGAACAACTACTGCAGGTATTTTTATTTTGTTTATACATATGTTTATATTTTGATTTTAGAGTTATTCATGAATTGTATAATATATAAGTAGTATAAAACATATAAACTAAATTATGTTTTTATTGGTTACAACAGCTTCATGGACTATTGGTTTTAACCGTGGTGGATTTCCTCATGCTTACATCCTCATCTACTCCGACAAGTCTAATACGAATCTAGACAACATAATAAATGCCGAGATACCTGATCCCCATTTAGATCCAGAGTTGTATGCTGTTGTCAAAAAGTTTATGATACATGACCGATCTAGGATTGATGTTCCTTCTTGTTTTTGCAATGAGAATGACGTGTGGCCCAAAGCTTTTGCATCGGAAACGTGCATCGACGCTGGTAATCTTCCAATGTATCGAAGAAGGCAGAATGGAAGGACATTGATTAAAAATGGGAAGGCGTATCACAATGGTTACGTTGTTCCTTATAACAGAAGGTTGTCTCTGAGATATCAAACTTATGTGAATGTAGAGTTGCACCGTCCCGCTTTTTGGCGTTATACTTTCATCAAAAATCACTATGAAAGGCTGAGGTATCTTATTATTTTTAAAGATAGCATAATATATATTGCATCTATATATATATATATATATATTTATATGTGTTTTTTTTTTGTGTCAGGATATATTTATATGTGTTTTTTATATATACAATATAGTATCAAACTCATAATATATTAACATATATTTTTTTTTTTTGCTGTAGTCCCAACAACCCATTTTATGTAAAATGGAAAAATCTTGGCTTCCCAATAATTTCCAGAACCGCCGAGGTTATTCGACTTCCTGTGCAAGCAGAAGCTCTTCACTCTTGGATGGAATGCAACACCAAATTCGATTGTGCAAAGGAACTTAGTTATTCAGATTTTCATGAGAAGTTTGAATTTAATGTTGATACGCAGGAGTGGGTACCACGTAAAGGTTGTGTTGTGGTTGGTAGAATCCGATATGTTCATCGGAATGCTGGTGAGCTTTATTATCTCCGGATTTTGCTTGACAAAATAAAAGGTCCAACATCCTTTGACGATATCCGCAGAGTAGATGGCAAGGTTTACAAAACATTCAAAGAAGCATGCTTTGCGCTAGGTCTTGTGGATGATCTTGATTCATCTGACATAGATGTACTGACATAGATGATCTTGCTTCAGTTTTCAATTTTTCGATTTGTTGTTTTCCGGTTAAATGTCTTTGATTTTACTGTTTTTTCCTATTACTTCTTCAATAATATTATAATTATGGATCAAATTAATCTATATGTTTAAATCCAGTTTTCTGATTCTAAATGAAGACAAATAAACCAGAATTCTTTAAAAACAAATTACAATCACCTAATGTAGGACCAAAAAAAAATATTTTCAAGAGTCATTGCCGTCTTTTGTTACTGGCATGCACGTTACAGTGAATAGGATAGGTACTTATTTAACCAACTAATTTTGAGGATAATTATCTTCAACATAATATATTTACTTAGGAAAAATATACACATATCTAGCAAATTTAATTGTGCATGAATATAATATTACATTGGCGCGATTATATTAACCATTTTCAATACTAAATAAGGTTAACAAAATCAGTACAATATCTTTAATGTCATATATATATATTCATTTCATCCTGATCCAAAACTAATCAATCAAAATAGTGGAATACTCTAACAATATTGTTAAAGATGGCCGAATCTTCCATAGTTAAATATGGTTAACACAATCAGTACAATATCAGTGATTAGTTTTATATCAAAATAGGATACAACTAAAAAAAATTCAATATATCTTACCCTAATTTGAAAGCAAGATCTCATAAAATCTTAATTACCCGACATAGGAGATTATAAGAAACCTATTACTTTCCTATAAATATGTACAACATGTACAATTTTTTATCATCTCTGAATCAAAAATTCTAATGACTTCTTTAGGTTATACCACGTTATTATAATTTTTGTATATATGCTGCATTTTCAATAATCTATTTCTCTAACCAAACTATGGTACAATTTATAGGATACAAGGATCATGGTTCATTACCATTCATTCAGCCCCCGACACCATTGAAGAGGAGTGATGTTATTCTTTTATATAACATGTTTGGACAGAAATTTAGGTGGGATGCAAGGGATAAACAATGGACGGAAGTGACTACTGGAAATATTACCTATCAACACTGCTCTAAGAAATTCAAGTGGGATGCAACTCATAAAGAATGGAGCCCTTCCGTGAAGAAATGATTTTCCATTATGCATTGGATAAGTCACAAGTATCAAGGACACGAGTTTCGTTTGTTTTCTAAGTAGTAATAATATATGCCTTCCTCCTTTTCAAGAGACATATTTCTTTTGTTTTTTGGTTTGATTTGGATTTGTTTTAGTATGCAAATTTGGTTTTTTATTCTTTTTTGATATCCATATTTACGATTTATTTCTTTGCAATTTGTATGACATTGATATGTTATTGTTTATTATTTATTACCAGCTTTCTTAAGTTTACAAATAATGAATGGTATTTTACGATACTAAATGGGTCCAAAGTGATAATGATATTTCAGTCTTTTAGTGTACGAAAATAATTTGTTTATGTCAAACTTTCCGGTTTGTTAGATAAATATAAATTTCAAAAAATAAAAACAAACATATCTTTCTTTTAATTATCACGAATCGGTAAATATTCTGTACAGATTTTGTTTGCTAAAAAAATAATAACTAATGATCTACTAAATATTATCATATCTCCTTATCAATTAATAATTTATCATTTACAAAAAGGAAAATTATAAATTAATGTGATAATTAATGTAAAGATACCAAAAATATTCCATTTAGATTTTCTTAACCGATTAATAATAAACAATCATCTACAAAATATGTACTGCTAATTACTTCATACCTATAAAGTCTCCAGATTTACTTATATATACATCACTCATTGACGAAATTAATTACTCATTATCATTACACTCTACACGATGTTAAGTTTATATGTTGAGGAAAACAAAAGTTCTGAAGCATCACCATACGAATGGAAATTTCCCATCACAGTTAGTTCGTTACCCATTATTCTCTTTAAAAATAATTAAATTTAGCTCATACGTTTATTGCAGGAAATAAAGGAAGTTGGAAGAAAGGAAAACGCTGATGCATTGTCAATTAAAGAAGAGGAATTCGTCGTAGATGATAAAAACGTATGTATGTAATTAAATTAATATTTGTAACATGAAAGGTTTTCTCTGGAAATCACAATCAAATTCTTTACACAGGTACCAGAAGGACGGTCTCACATTATTGAGACACCGGTTACGTTCATTAATGAAGGACATGTATCAAAGACGAAACTTCGAGCGTACAATGAAATTTTATTGGTTCACAAATCATGAAGTTTTGTGACATTTC
The DNA here is from genome assembly GCA_900406245.1 of Odontarrhena argentea. NCBI lineage: Eukaryota > Viridiplantae > Streptophyta > Magnoliopsida > Brassicales > Brassicaceae > Odontarrhena > Odontarrhena argentea. Next base: position 7,160 of record OVAF01001995.1, on the reverse strand, counting down.
ATTTATTTGAATAATATTGAATAACCCCAGTTGTTGGGTGTCATGTTTTTTATTCTTTTGTTTTCTTCATGCATTTGAAATAATTATTGGACCTCATGTACTATTTTATTATCACTTATTCAATTTGTTCGCAAGGAAAAAGTATAATTTACTCTGAACCTTATTGGTTTGTATTATTTTGTTCACCATATAGCACTCTTCTTATTCAGGTCTACAAATATTCCAACTACACGTTAATCGAATTAAACCTGCCCAATATGTTCGTTCAAGTATTGACCAATTAAAAAAAAGAATTTGAGTTCATATTCCAAATCACGTAATACTAAAAGATTTCAAAAATTAACCGATTAATAAGGACAATCAAAACAAATCATCATTTACTTTTCAATTATACGAAATATATTAATTAATCTTAATAAATCAGAAACCATATTCTCAACAAGATAATTTTGCCAATTATGAATTCGTTATAATCAATTTTCACTTGATATTATATATTATTTGGTAACAATATCTTCAAAGTATCTAATCCGAAGATTTGCTCATAGTTAAAATCTTAACAAATCAATCGATTAGGTTATTCGATATTATTTTATAAGTAGAACATATATCATTAATTACGTTTGTTAGAAAACCATAAACATTTCATCTACCCTTTCAATTAGTTTTTCTTACAAAATATGAAGCGAAAAAAGCAGGATGTAGACAAGAAAAACATTACCCCGAATCAAAGCTCAAACGCCAACGATGATAATCCGACAAAGAAACGTAAGTTATCGCGTGTGCGTTTACTTTGCTTGACCATTCTTTACACCTCCTAATATATGTTTATCATCGTGGGCGTTAATTCTATAGGTGGTAGACCAAGAAGGACAAATACGCGCAACAGATTGGAAGTGAAAACCACTAATATACTCCAACAAACAGGTTGGTTTGGGATATATAGTATTATAAATTTCAAACACCGTGAGACAAAATTACTTTAAAATTTATAAAGATGCTAATTATTATTGACTTGACTTTCAAATTTTCGCAGTTGAAACAGATACGAATACCGACAGTACTATCCCTCAGATAGAGAATGCCATCCCTGACGATCATCAAACCAAAAAACGTTTTTATTTTTTTATTTTTTTTTTATTATTGATAAGTTAAATACTTTCTACATATTATTTAATACTTTTATAATTTGCTGAAAGGTGGGCGACCAAGTAAGTCAGATTTATTAAAGAGAGCTGAACAAGAGAAAAACAGCAAGGAAGATATAATTCCTAAAAAACGTGAGTCTTCATTCTTTTTTTATTATAATGTAATAAAATCTGTATATTAGTACTAACAAATTATTTTCATATGTATAGGTGGAAGACCACGTAAAGCGGATTTTGTGCAAAAAACTTTAGACGTAATTCGTACTGCCTCTACACATTCAGGTTGTTTGTAATGTTAATATGATTATAGGACGACTACTAATTACAAAAACTATATTTAATTTTAGTTATTGTAATTTACTTATTCGGTATAATCCTAAAATTAAAAACATGTTCAATTGTAGGTGGAGATCGTGTTACGTCTGATTTACATAGGACACCCCTCGGAGAGATAATCGTTGGCTCTTCGCAATCAGGTTATAAACAACGTGATCTTACGTAAAATATGGATTATACTTCAAGGAAAACACATACATAACAGATGTATGATATAAAACAAATGTTGCTATTTCAGATGTAATATCATGCAATCAATCTCATATTTCAAATATGATGCTACCGACTATATCATCGGACAATATGCCTATTCAGTCAAATAGCTTGATTTAGCCAAAAAGAAAACGTAAGATCCTGGTCATATTTTACATACTATAAACTATCTCATTACTATATACTCACTTGGACATTTATAAAACGCCAAATTTGTTACATTCAAGCTGGAAGGCCACGGAAAGATAGTCTTATACAGAAGACCAATTTGGGAATCACACCCCCACCGATTCGGCCGGGTTAGTAATGCAAACTATATTCAATATTTCTCTTCAAATGTAATTAATAATTTTAAACATTGTTTCCACATACTTTCCAAAAGCCGGAAGACCACCCGTGCCAAGATCAACAATATCAACTATATCACCACCTCTTCTATCACGTATGTTTCATTAATAACGTATTAATATTATAATTACCAACAATGTCTAATAGTGTATTCGTATATTTCCAGGATCAAATAAAAGGCCGAAAGACAATAATCATGCGAGCAACACACAGCGAGATCCTAACTCTGCACTTTCTGATATCACAAATACTGTGCACACAACTAATCAATCATGTTATTTCTCTATAACCATAACATGTTCCCTTAGATGTTATTACTCATATTTAGTTAATTAAACATATACCGTGATGAATAAAATGTGATTATTTAACATTAT
>OVAF01001994.1:0-18143 GCA_900406245.1 Odontarrhena argentea | reverse complement strand
GCGACCAATTTGCTACCAATATGCTGGTCGCGAATGAGCCTGTTTCTTGTAGTGACTTTAGATTGCATGAAGCTGATCCAACAGTTACACAATAATGGCCATACAACAATGGAAGGAATGTAAAGACAACCAAAAATACAAAACACATAGTAAGAATGTTTTCAGGCAACATAAGAAGATGAGATGACCCAAGATGGGTCTTGTCTGAAACAGAAGGCCTGATTAAACGTTTTTTTTTTTTAACTTCTCGAAATGAAAATGATTGATTCGTCATGATTCAGTAACGGTCATGGTCTTGATAGATGGCTCCAAACTCAGCTCTCCATGCCTGATCGTCTGCATAATCGTCATAGCTAACCACACCGGGTCTGTTTTGGGATACATGTTCTACTTCTTCCTCTTCGATCTCATTCTCCTTGAACCATGGCTCTAACGCAGACCCTGGTAATTTGCTTTCTGCAAGATATTGCTTCATTGTGCTCATTTCTGTTTTGTGTTTGCTCTTTAGCTTCTCCATTTGCATCTTCAGCTTCTCATTCTCCTCTTCCAATAAGCTAAAACGTTCCTGCAATTATGGTTTTTGAAATCAAAACCAAATCAACAAAAGAATCCAAGCTTTGAAAGAGTGTATGTTGGTCAAAATAGAAGTTACCTCAGAGGATTGCACATATTGCTCAGCTTCACGGAGTCTAATAAGTAATTCTCCAGCAGCTTGAACAGCTTCAGCAGTGTCTCGCAGCTGAATCTTAAGGCCCTTGTTTTCCTTTTTCAAGAACTCTCTTTCTCTCTCCTTCTCAGCTCTAATGGCAGTAAGCTCAGCTGAAAAAGCTTTTGCAAAACGCTTCCCATGACGACCTTTCATAGCAGCTTTGGCCGCTGCTTTCTTCACATCAACTATTCCCGCCATTGTCACATGATGCCTCTCAGCTAATTCGTCATACTTCTCCTGCAGTTCTGTGTATTGCTCGATGAACCTACTGTGACCAAGCATGGCCCTACTGAGAGCATCATTTAACTCCTCTGTAGCCATTTTCTCCTTTCTGAGCTCCATCTCCAGATCCTCTGCGTGTCTGCGGTGGTTATCAATATCCATTCTTAGATCATCTGTCAAAGATATCCATTCACTCTCCATTTCTGTCCACCTTTCACGCTCTTCCTCTAGGACATCGTTGTTGCTTATCGCGGTCTTGCTAAGATCAGTGCTTTTTCTCATTTGAAAGGACCGTAACAACAAAGATGATCTCAGATTATCTGTTGATTTTGTAGGCTGCAGCTTACTCTTAAGCTCTGCAATCTCCTTTAGAAGAGCTTCCTTTTCACTCAGATCAGTCCTTGTCTTCCCAAACTCTTCACTAAGTTGGTTTGTCTCATCTTCTCCATCATTGTATTTCATTAGCTGCACAATAGTCAAGCATAGTTAAGTTATGCAAACAATTCCCTGATTTGATTGTTCTTTGAAATGTAAAACTTACATTACTAGGCTCTTGCACAGTGTTCTTTTTGAATTGGTCTAACTGAAGAATTATTAAAACGAATAGTCAGATAACTCATATTCAACCTTCTAACAAACTCAATAATCGCATCGTAAGTGTATAAGATTTTTACCCGACAAGTAAGCTGCTCAATTTTGTTAGCTTGCTCCATACACATGTTCTTGAGATGCTTTTCATCCACACAAGCTTCTTCTGCTGCCTTATATCCTCCCTGGTAAAAGAAGATATCAGTTTCAAAACGAATAACCAACTAAGAAAGTGAAGTAAATGCATCTGAGGTTTTCTTAACATACTTCAGCTTCTTGGTCAAGTTTCTGTCTGCAAGAAAAGCAGAGAAGAATCGATGATCCGCCTTCTTTTGGTTTATCTTCGTTTAACGATTTAATTGAAGCACGAAGATTCTCGGCTCCATCGCAGGGCTTCAGAGACAGATTCCCAAACGAGAAGGAAACAGAAGATCTGTTTGACAGCGAGCTCCGTTGGTGACAGTCTATAATCTGCAGTCCTCTCTGGAGACTTGCAGCTAGAGAATCTGTAGGACATAAAGGCTTCTTGGACATAGAAGGGCCGACATTGTTGTAGCTCTCGGTTACATTCCTAGGACTTGCCTGAAACTTTGTAGCGGATGTAGCCACGCTCTTCCGGAAATTCCTAATCTTTGGAGATTCAGACAAAGGTGGCTCTTCAAGAATACGCGTGTGATGCGGTAAACTGATTGAAATTCCATTCCCCACAGTGCTTAGATCAGAATCAGCCAAGGCACAGTCTTTGTGAATCCCAGGGTTGTTGTCTTCAGAGAAAATCTCATCTCCACTCATAGACTCAGCTTCACAACATGAAGCACTTGCAAAGGATGAATGAACAGAATCCCTCAGGTCATCAACATCGCAATAACTGTGAAACTTGTCAATATGCTTATTCAACTCCATAACATCATTGTCTTCACTAGCCTCTATTGTTTCCTTTTCTGTATCTTCTTCACAAGACATGACTAAAGACTTGTTGATGCTCTTTCTCAGTTGACTCAAACTCTCCCTCGCAAAGTATCCACTCTTGCTTCCATCAGCTTTGTATCCATCAGACTTGGTTCTTAGTAAATCCTCCTATACACCAAAAAACAAAAAAAAATTAGTACACACTATCATTATATAAACACGAAACAAAATACGTAACAAAATTGGAGACCTTAAGTTCACGAATCTGGTCACCCAATTGGTCCTCGTCCTCTGTAATCTCATCCAATGACTTAGTTCTTGTAGCTAGTACACTCTTGGCTTCAGGCTGCTGTAAATCAACTAAATCTCAGAGACTAAAACAACAGCTTCATAATATAAAAAATACATTCACAATCAAAGTTACCTTAAATGGAGAATTTGAACCAAGATCCTCATCTTCAGAGCAAGAGTTTCCCCTAAATTCCTGAATCTGTCAAAGTTTCACAATCAAGCGATTGTGGTANTCTGTCAAAGTTTCACAATCAAGCGATTGTGGTATTACAGATCTAAACTAGTAACAAAACAATTATGTTCTTCTACTAAAATTACTGTATACACTGAACCTAATATAGAAAGTAATTGTGGTATTACAGATCTAAACGAGTAATAAGAACTTAGGTTGTACTACTAATATTACTACATCAATTGAACCTAATATAGAAATCTCGGAGGTGATGGATCTACCTGATTAGGTTCTTCAGGGAAAACTTTCTGTTTCTGCGGAGATTTTCTGTTCAAGAGAAGATCGGTTTGTATGTTTGGATCGCAAGGAGGAGCGTTCTCGTCGTTCGATCTGAAACTCTTAGTCTCTGAATTTTGGATTGACTTCTGCTTCGCGTACATGGATTTGGGAAGCAAATTTCGGATAGAAGATGTCGTGATGTTTCCTAGGAACCGATTCTCACCGATCTTTGAAGAAGACTTCATCGTTATCCACACAGAGAGATTGAGAAAGAAACTGAAGATTTGTAGATTTGAGATTGAGAGAGAGATAGAGAGAATGTGAACGTTATGTGTGTGAGAAACAGAGGAAGACGATGAGGTAATAATGCTTTTTTGAATGTTAGAACTTAGAAGAGAGAGATTGATTCGACCGTTGGAATTTGAAATCGTTGTAGGACCCACTTGAGTTTTTTGTAAATGGGCTTCTTTTTCTGGGCCTTCTAATGGGTCTCCTTTTGTTTTTTAATCTGGTTAGCCTTGGTATTACTATAACTTCCAACTATTGCCGTTCGTGAAGTGTTAATTTTTGTTGTTACTGCTGTAATAACGATTTGGTATGATTACGACAAGTAACAAGATATGGGTAGGTAAAAAAATTGTTGGAGGTGGGAGGATAATTAAACAATAATTTGGAATTGGGAGAAAAGTTGATTAGTACGTTAATAAATGGTATATAAGATTTTAAGCAACTAAAAAGTAAGGGTAGGCATCGAGATGATAGTGACATATTTTTAAAATGCTATAATGTCAGCAATTATAGTTTGAAAATTTTGGCATCAAAACTTATATACCCAATAATTGTCAAAAGAAAATTAAAGAAAACAATGATATTTTTATTTACACATGAATAATGACAATATATAAAACTAATAATCAGCACTTTTGGAATCTTTTTTTATCATTTTAGCTTTTTTGTGGGTTCTACACATCTTCAAAAGATCTGAATACTTTTTAATAACATATCTTACTTTAATTTGTGTAGTCATGCATTCATATCCACTCATTTTTGTTAAAGAAAAATTGTATATGGTTGACGAAATGTTATTACACTTTTAATATACTTTGTTTGATTAGTTTTCATGATAAACTCACCATTTTTGTTATGATTTTCATAACTATACCCAAATATTTTGTATACATGAAAAAGTACAGCTAATTTGGTTTTGGAGATACATATGCCGAATCACCACCATATTTTCATATTAGAGTAACAAGCTGCTAATAATTACCCCAAATAAGAAAAAAATAGATTATTTTTATGTTTTTTTTTCTTTATCATTTAAATATTGATTGAAACTTCTAATTGATTGAAATACTATTGGTTGAATTTTCTAAAAATATTTATTTAAAAGTTAATACATTTTTTTATCAAACTTTAAGTTTCTCTTAATTGTCAAAACATTAAAAACATCTTTTATATAGGAACGGAAATATAATTGGTTAGACATACATGAACTGATGACAATGTATTCACAATTTCATTTAGGCAAGATAAATTAGCTTGTGTATTTATTTTTAAAAATAATAAAATTTAGGGAATTCTCTTTTTTTTTTTTTGTGTGATTATTATTGGTTTACAAACATACTATACTTTACAGAAAGAAAAAAAATTAAAAACATTTTGAAGATCATGTGATAATCACTTGATTTGTTGTGCCAAAAATTGACGGGTGGGCCCCAAAGCCCATTAGCTTCGAATAAGAAAAACAAAAATTGAAGAAAAATTGAAATGAAAACGCTCCTCTCTCTTCTCTATCTTTGATCAAATATTTGGCAATTTACAAAAAAAACAGCAAGAACTCCATTAACGCTTTTGCCAGCGTTCAGACATCTCTCTGTAAGTGATATCATCCGCGTGAACTATTATTGTCTTCTTTTTAAATTGTTCATGAATTATAGCTTTCAAGTTTACTTTTTTTTGTTTTTTCTCTCTCACAGCCGAAACAGTTGAAATTAGTGACTAATGTCATGTCCCCACTTTACTTAGTGGTCCGCCATTGAAGTGACTGTGTAAAAACCCTAATCTTATCTCTCTCTTTCATTTCGCCGACCCTTTAAATTTGCAATCTTTTTTTTCAACTTACTAACAGTTTTTTTTTGTTTTTTTATTGCATTTAACCTATCTTTGAAAATTGTCCTGTTGGTTCCTAACTTTTCTTATGTAACCCACATGCTTCTTCTACTTCTTCTTCTTCTTTCAATCATCTTCTTACACTACTTTTTATTTAACCCTTTGTTTCTTTTTTTCGTGGGTTGCTCTTACAGTACAGAACTCTGCTGACTTTTCTTCTTAGTTGCTGATCAGAGCTTGGTTTTGATTCAGGCAAGTGTTTCTTTAGCAACTACCTCTCTCTCTCTCTTTTTTGTTTTTGGGTTTTATGTTTACTTTTCTCAGTGGATCGAGCAAGAAAGTTTGGAACTTTCCACTTAGGTAACGTTGATTATGAAACTGCTCTTGCATTTGGTTTTCACTTTGGTTCTCTTGATCAGGTTTTGAACTTATAGATTCTTACTGAGGCATGAGATTATTTCCAAGTTTCGTTGTTGTTAAATGCATGCGTTATATGTTGTGAGATCATCTTGTGAATTGTTCTCCCAACTTGATCTGTGGAATTAGGAAGTGTCAATTGATGATGGGTTTTGCCTTCTTCAGTTTTGAGTAGTGAAATTCATCTCTTCTTGGTTTCCTAGTACTTGAAATTCCCTTTGCTAAAAAGAACAGTTTCAATTATTAATCTCTGATTTTGAAATTAAACCTGCCCTCTTGCTTGTGGTATGATCTTTCAATTTGTGATTCTTTTCCAGGATCTCTTCATAAACTGTTTAACTACATTGTTCCCTTTTGATTGTGCATAGCTAAACTTCAAGGAAAATATTCTTGATGTTTATCTTTCCCAAGACTCTATTTAAGACTTGGTCTTTCGGTCACATTACATTGTGATTTGTTTTCACAAGCTCTCGTACCATCTTTATATCTGTTAGGCAAAGCGCAATAGTCTTTTGCAGGCTAACGACTTATTCAAATACTATCGCTTGGTGAAAGAATTGCTCAGCTTGGTGTTTTAGTGATCGCATAACACAGATTTCAATTTCGAGAGTCATGTCAATTTTGGATGTGCAAGTAGTTGTTAACTAAGGGTAGGCCATTTACATATCCTAATAGTAATTGGCCTTTCTTTTCCTTGGATTGCTTTATAGGTTTTGCAATGGACTCCCCACAATCTGTTGTTTCACCATTCAAGATTGGTGAGTCAGAGAATGAGAACTCAACTTCTGTGCAGAGTTCTGGAAACCGACCAAGTGAACTTGGATCCAACGGAAAAAATTCTATCAGTTGTGGCCAGCAAGACCTTGTTGGTACTCTTGAAGTTTATGTCCATCAGGCGAGGGATATCCATAACATTTGTATATACCACAAGCAAGACGTTTATGCCAAGCTTTGCCTTACAAGTGATCCTGAAAAGTCTGTCTCGACCAAAATCATTAATGGCGGTGGAAGGAATCCGGTTTTTGATGACACTATTAAGCTTGATGTTAGGGTTTTAGAAACTTCAATCAAATGTGAGATCTACATGATGAGCAGGGTGAAGAATTACCTGGAAGACCAGCTGCTTGGTTTTACTTTGGTTCCTATGTCGGAACTTCTAATCAAGAATGGGAAACTCGAGAAAGAGTTCTCTCTTTCTTCCACTGATCTGTACCATTCGCCTGCTGGTTTTGTTCAGTTGTCTCTCTCCTACAAGGGATCCTACCCTGAAGTGATGGCTATTCCTACTATGCCTTCAGCTGTTACCGTTGATGAAACTACCAAGAATCCGGAAGGGTCTGAATCAGTTCCAGATGAGTTGGATAAGATAGAGTTTCCAGATCCCAATGTTGCGAATGAAAATGAGATAATGGTTTCCGAGTATTTTGGGATCTCCTGTTCCACTATCGACTCAGAAACGTCGGACAGCTTAGTGACTTCTGATGCTGAGAATCATGCAACCCATTCTGTCACTTCTATACTGAAGCAAGATTCACCTGTGAGCAGCAATGCAACAAATGGAGCTGCTTCTCCTCACGCTTCAGCTCACTCTGCCACGGAAACACATAGCCATGAACATCTCTCTCTCTCGGACTCCAAAGATAATTCTCAGGAGTCAGAGTCCGAGGCTTCAGGTGAGACATCTGAGGAGAAGTTTGCAAAACCTGTCCTCGGTGTGAAGGTGCCAGAATCAAAAGTAGTGCAGCAGGATATAGTCGACATGTACATGAAAAGCATGCAACAGTTTACTGATTCACTTGCTAAAATGAAGCTTCCACTGGACATAGATAGCCCAACAAAATCAGAGAACTCAAGCTCCGAGTCTCAGAAGCTGCCAACACCAAAGAGCAACAATGGATCCCGTGTGTTCTACGGGAGCAGGCCTTTCTTCTGAGCATCTCTTTTTCCAAGTTCAGAGGAAGATCGCAGGTCACTCCTAGACTTTGCTAATGAAAGAAAGACTAATCCTAATGATGTAATTCTATAATGTATTATTAAATGTTGTATCTCCTATCTGGTCCGCTTAATGCTTTAGTTGATGTGAAGTTATCATTGTGTTACTAGCCTTTGCTCTTATTAGAACTATGTTCGCATCATATGAACTTCTGCTGCCTAATCATGTTTGTTTTTTATGAGTTACTGATTTTTACATCCACAAGGATCTCTAAAGCATAGTGATCAATGCTGAGATTGCTTAATTATTTGATACAATCATCATGTGGTGTGATTGTCATTCTCTGGACCCATTTTTTCTTTGTGAGTTGTGAGCATCAAGTGGAGGCCCCATAGGAAAGGAGAGAGAAAGTTGCAAAGGATCCAATGATTCAGCTTTCTGAAATTTTTTACAAATGCTTGGATGTTCTTTGGTTAGTTGAGGTGTCTTTTTCACAGGATCTTGAGAGTTTGCTTTTATCTTTATACTATTGTGGTAATAAGGATAGGGGATCTAACAGTAGAATGGTAAAGATTCAAAACATTAACATATCAACTTTAATTAAAATGGTTTTGAGTAATTAAACTACTCTCTCTTACTGTTTACTTGTAGCTAGCTAGCAAGCATCAGAGGGGAACTTGGATCAGTTCATTGGCTCTGGTGATCATATGTCGTTTGCAGATCCAGGCGATGGACCCAGTGTCTCTGTATCTAACTCGCCAGAGGCCAAACTTTTCTGCAATATCCCTCCCGGTTGAGCAATTTTGTTCCCTCAAGTAATCGATGAGCCACTGTTGAGCTGCTCTTTGGTCTTGCTCCTGAATGTCTCTATCTCTGCCTCGGTTCCTACCCAATGCAGCAGCAACCCCCATAGCTCCTGCAGCCCCGGCCGCTCCAGTCATGACAGCTGGATTGGCTAGGTGAGCGATTGCATGGCCCAAGTCAGGTATCATGTGTCCCATCCCAGCTGCCCAGTTTGCTCCTATCCTCAATGCAAAAGTCAGCAGTTTCATGAAGTTTGTCATATATGGAGCTAAGCACTTCACAGCTAGGTTGTCTATCTGCATCACATCACACCCAAGCTGGTCTTCAATAACGTGCATTTCCCGTCTAAATTCGCATAACATGTGTATCCTTAGAGCAACCATGCCAGGAACCATTGCTGTGATCAGTCTTCTCCCATAGTTCTCTGCTCTGATAAAGTAAAACATGTTTGGAACTTTTCTTTCATCCATCTGGACATTGTAGTTGACAAGATAATTAACTTTGTGATGAAGCTGGATCAAAAGTCTGTGCTCGTAGTATCTCAGTCCTTGGATCTCTTGCTTTAGGTCTCGTATCTCTTGCTCTATAATCTTCAGCCTCTGAAGTACTGCTTCTACTCCCTTAGCTATTCCGCCAAAGCTAGGATCGACTTTTTCCAGCTCATTGGTCACCGGTACTTCTGCTTCGGGGTTGTCATCGGTAGGAACTTGTAGTTCTTGGGCTAAATTGTACAGGTCATGGTACCTTCTTTGCAATACTTCTCTGAAATCATCATCAGAGAGGAGGTCGCGGGCTAAATCAAATCCAGCTCTCAGAACAGTCTTACCTGAATCTAGAACAGAGTCCCATGTGTGTTGGTAGTCATACATAGTCTCTGCAGGAACAGATGATATAGCTTCTTTTAGTCTCTGGAGGGAAATAAACTGACTTTGTCGGAATCGGGGCGGAGTCAGGTCCTGGACGCACTGTGGTCTTATGATGTTCTCAAGGAGAATTACACCGTGGCAGCTGCTCTGGATAGCCGGAATGATTAGCTGGTGAATGAGCCTCAGAGTTTCTGTCAAGCTCTTTGTTGAACAAGCAAGAACATCAATATAATTTCCCAACTGTCCTCCAAGCTCTACTCTAATGTTAATGCCATGGATTGTTATAACGACGAGGTGCTTCTCCAGGCTATAAGTTGCCCCGTGTTGGTTCTTTAGTTCCATGATTCTGTTGTAAAGATGCATCTGTACAGGCAAATAAATGATTGGTAAGGTTTGAGTTCTACAGAGAAGAACGAAACAAAGAGTATTGTTGAGCCTTGCCTGTAAACGAGGGAAGAATCCAGCTGTGAGGAACATGTGACTTGAATCATCGCACTGTAGATGCCGGCCTGAATAAATACAGTCATGTGTGTTTATCTGCCATTTCTGAGTCTTTCCTCTGCCTTCTTCGAGAATTGATGGGACTAACAAGGAAGAATCTGGATTAGAAGGATCTTGTTCATAGCAAAGTTCTACTTTCTTCATCACCCTCACAAGGTCACTTGCATCGAAGTGCTCAAGTACCTTTGAGGCCATCCCTGGAATCGGACTCTGCAAACTGCTTTTCAAAATCTTCTCCAGCTCTTTCCTGCTGACAAAACCGTTTCTTTCCCCAATGCTTTGCTTTCTTACATCAAACTTTATCAACTGAGCAAGAACCTCCCCACAAAACCATTCGTAGTCTAGTATCAAAAGGTCCAACTCATCAAAGTAAATCACCTCTCCTATTTGGTGAAGGCATGTGGCTATGGCTCGCCGTCTTGTCTCCACTTTCTCAATGTTCTCATTGCGAGACTTTATTCTCAGGAAAGGAACTTTGTATTGGCAGAGGTCTCCAAAGGCTTTCCATCTCATAATGGGTTTGTTTGAATTCTCTGATCTCCAGTCTGATACGAGCTGTACTAGATCATTGCAGAGCTGATAAACCCGAGGAACTCTTTGAAGGATGGCTTTGCTTGTCATTCGAATATGATATGTGAGTTTACTAACCGAAGGAGATGATCTTGCATCAACTGTGAACACGGTGGGATAGATATCTACTAAAGCTTGAAACTTATCTCTCAGTCTCTGAATAGAACCCACAGTTACCTGAAAGCTTTCAGATTGCAGATTGATTTTCTCAGCGTGTGTGAGAACAATTGTAACATTTGGTTTTATGCATTGTTGGACCGCTTTTCTCGAGTTGGAAACAATGAATCTAAGCCAGTATTGAAGCTCCTCTTCTACTTCTGCAGGTGTCTTGGGCTCTTTATTGTTCGGTTTCCTAAACAAGCTCAATATGATCAAGAAGAGACTAGGGCTCGGGAACATAAGATCGTGAAGAGCATAGAACTCGTGATGCCCAGCGAGATTCCACATCGAGATCTTTGTTTCCTCTTCCTTGAACGTCTTTATTTTCATCCCACCAACTGTTTTAACAGCTTGCTCTACGGGATTCATCAAAGTTCTCACATTCTCCACATACGGGAAACCGGAAGCAGAGACACTTTGAAGTATGGAGTTGCACAGTGTTGACTTCCCTGCATAGTCTTGTCCACAGAGGAATGCCCTAATGCTCTTTGGCTCAGTAAGTGGCATATCGTGGAATGAATCCATCTCAGGCTCATCTGCCGTACTCGCATTCTGTCCTAGCCTCTGATAAATCTCATCTGCTTTCCCTGAATCTCCAAGGGGAGTTCTTGCTAAATCAATTTCCTCAATCAACGGATTTATCTGCAACGTCTCAGTGATTACCTCTAATACTCTGTCACCTCTAAGACCTTTGCAACCTTGCAACGAAAACCTTCTTAAGGACGCATTCTTCTGCAAGCTCTTGAAGATCTGTATGAACTCATCAGGTCCCAGACTCTCATCGTTGTGAATCCCGAGATGAACCACAGTCTCGTTTGTTGTCACCATCTTTAAAATCGCGGTAAGCCCATCCCTTCCAATCTTTGTCCTGGAACCTCCAAACACAATTGACCTCAGTGTAATGTTTGCTTGTAACTGCAGAGCAGAGAATCTACTCAGTGGACAGAGCAAATCCTCAACACCAATGCTCCCAAACCGATTTCCATCAGCATACAAACTCTGCAAGCTCTTGTTCTTGAAAAGTCCAGCTGCAACATACACAACTGCTTTGTCTTTCAGACCGGTTCTCGAAAGTTTAACTTCTCTAAGAGTCTGGTTCTGCTCAAGAACCCATCGAAACTCCTTGGCCCACCGCGAATTAAGCTTGGCTCCCGTCATGTCTAGAGACCTCACGGTTGTGTTCATCCCCAAAGCCGCAGCGACTCTGCAAGAGCCAGAAATGTCAATCTGGTAAATCCTGAGAGTGTGGCTCTCAGGCAAGAACTCAACGACCTTGAAGCTTCTGTCTCGTTTGTGATCTCCGCTCCACACATGAACCTCCATTTCTCTGTTCATACCCAAAACGGCAGATATCAAAGGCGTCGCAGTGAAGGGACTGGAGTCGAATATGGAGAAAAGTTTCAAACTTGAGTTTGTTTCTATCATCCTGGAGAGCTCTTCTGCGCCTTTGGACCCAATTGAGTCCTCCCAAATCTGCAATTCCTCTATCGAATCGTTACCTTGGAGAGCATTCCCAAGAAGCATAGCTCCTCTGCTTCCGATTCTAGACTCTAAGAAGACAATCTCTTTAACCCAAAGGTTTCTTTTCAGAACCTCGGAGAGCTCGCTCAGACATTGTTCACTAAACCTGTTCTTTCTGAAAGCAAGATGCTTTATCCTCGAGGTGTTGTCGAGCAACAGTCCAAGACCTTGCAATAGCTCGACTTCCCAAGAAATTCCTTCGAATTCCAAGTTCCTGAGCGATGTCTGTGTCTCCAGAGATGTAGCTAGCTCGATGAAGATCTGGGAGAGTGAAGTGAGGTTGTTTCTGGTGACGTTGATGTTCATGGAGGTGTCTGTTAGTAGCTGACAATGCGTGGTTTTGCCGGAAGAGGAGAAGGATAGGGTTTGAAGAGTGAAGAATGTTCTTTGTGGGTCTTTGATTGCTTGAAGAAACCATGAAAGATCTTTGAAGCTTTGGTCTCTCTCTGACGCCATCTTTTGGGCAGAGAGAAGAAAGGTAAAGTGGGAAAACGAATTATATGTGTCAATTGTTGTTTTGTTTTTACATAAGGGACCTTTGTCTTTTTTTCTTCTTTTTTGACAAAACACTATCTTGCTATTGGACATAGAAAGAAACGGTAATTCATTACACTAACATGTATGTGCTATTTGGTTCATGTATTCAAGTATATGCACATAACAAATTCTGAATGATACATGTTAATGTTGACTGACAGTGTCAGTCGAACCATTAGTTTTTTTTCTTTTTCTAGTCAACACCGTAATCTTGCAGGTAAAAAGTTTTCCTCTCTGTTCTCCATCGTTATGTTATAAATAAAACGATATTCTTTTGTATAGCTTTAGTTTAATTTTTCTTAAAAATTTTTTGTATAACTTGTTTTAGTTTGCTCTCTCTTCATATATCTGTTTCACCAATTTGATTGATATGAAGTAAAGCAAGTGTTTGAGAGGTAACTGATACAAGAGATTTAACAAGTTCACACCCTTGAACTTGGATCGCTCATCTTGCCGGAGAAGTTCTTCTGAAAATCCAACAAGATGCACACTACTGTAGAAAAAGTGTTCCTTGAAAAAAAAAATTGTGAGTAAAAGCTCCAAATCCTACGGGGACAAAGACCTGGTCCGAAAAGTTCCAATTGTTTTGTTGAAAGAAATTGGAGTAAAACTCACCGTGACACTCAACTTTTAAGATCACATGGGATCAGCTGACCATTTTTCCCCTAAGAAACAACACATCTGTCTCTAAATTACCAAGGCCAAAACTATAGTTTTGCAACAAAAAAAAAACAACATTTAATTTACAAAAGAATTCTCAGTTACAGATTATATATGTTTCAAGTTTAGAATCAGGTATAAAAGTATAAAAGAATAAACTTTGTAATATCCAAACGAATGGAGAAAGAAAATGTGGAACTAAGATGTACAAAGAAGAAAAATTAAAAGGAGAACAACAAAAACATGTCTCCTAGACTATGACCACAAGGACCAAAACAAATTGGTACATGTTATACATCAATCAAGAAACAATACGACCAGTTTCATTGTACTCAATGCTTTCTTCTTCATCATCATCTGATATCCCATCAAAGAACGGGTCGCGAAGGAGCTCAGCAGCAGATGGTCTAGTCCCCTGTTGCGCAATGCACTTCTCGATAAAAGCCTTAACTTCTGGATTCGATACTTTCTTCAATGCCTCCGGTTTAACTCCACTGCTCACCCTTTTGTATATCTTGGCCACGCTATCGCACTCACTGTATGGAATCTCAAGTGCCACAAGCTCCAAAACACACATCCCGTAGGAGTAAATATCAACCATCTCAGTGTAATTCTCTTCGTATAGCTCAGGAGCCATAAACTCAGGCGTACCGAGGATGGAGTGGGCAAGATGATTCTTCCCTACAACAGCAGCTAAACCGAGATCGCCAATCTTGACCTGACCGATGTTACCATTGACGAAGACATTGCTACAGTTGAGATCTCTATGGATGATGCAAGGCTCGTGTGTGTGAAGATAATCCAAGCCTTTAAGAATCTGCCTACACCACTTCTTCAAAGCTCTCACAGATACATGCCTATGCTTCTTCCGGTACTCTCTAAGATTCCCCGAGGTACAAATCTCGGTGATGAAGTTCAAGGTGTTGTTAGTCTCCTCTCTCCACACCTTGTACAAGGTGATGATGTTTTTGTTCTTGAGGCTCTTGAGTAACCTAACCTCGGAGTAAAGCCTCTCTGTCATGGCTGGATCGTCGGAGAAACATCTGAGTTTGACTTGGTTCCACGCAACTTCTATGCCTTCTTCTTGGTCAAAAGCTCTGTACACCTTCTTAACAGCTCCTGAACCGAGTAGCTCATCGTACCGACCGTATCTACCTGTCGGATCCACCTCTACGAAGGCCTCTTCTGAATCTTCCGAACTCTCACAAGGCATCTGTTACCAATTAATTTTCTGATTAATCAAATCAATCAGAATTCACACAAAACCCAAAACCAAAAATTCAGGGTATAACCTTTGTTGGTAATGGTTGTTGTTTTACCAGAGTCTGTTTCTTATACCAAAAGAAATTTAGTAGAAGAATATTAAAAGATCTTCCGAGAGTTATTATATATATATATATATATTCTAGATTTTTAATCTTATATATAAATTCATCGCTATTATCGGATCATGCAGAAAAATAAATATAATCCAACTAAGCAAATTATAAATATGTTAAGTTTACATTTCTTGGTAAAATATATTAATAGTCAAAATACTTGATATAAAGTTAGTAACCAAGCATTATATTGGTTATACATGCAATAGTAAAATATGTTATTCCATACACACAAATAGAAGCAATTTTTTAGAAAACGTGAAAAAAAATTAATGAATGGTACTAAAAATTAAAACAAATACGTATATAACAATCCAAACATTTTAAATTATCATTATTATTATTAGCATGTAATCAAATACATATTCTAAAATTTAACAAAGCAAAATATTTAATAAATCACTAAATACAAATCCGTGAAAATATGAATAGTCGAATATATGTTAACAAAGTTGATAAATATGTACCCTCACCTAGTTATTTTCAAAAGATATTCCAAACTCTAATCAAACATGCGTTCCCTTAATTTGTAGAGCCGCCTCAATACTTCAAAACTTCTCTAGATTTAATCTTGACCGTCCAATGACAAATAATAACACGCCTAATAAAACAAATAACGGTCAGGATCCAAATCTACGGCAATATGTCTACAAAAAAAAAAACCTACGATAATATAATTTCCTAAACCAATTTCAACCGATATATAAATAAAAGTCCAATTCAGATAGGAGAAAAATAATCTTAAGCTATCAGTTTAATAAGTCGAATGTATTCAATGTGAAAAATCATATCATCTGTATTTGTGACAGGTGTCAATGCTAACAAAATTGTATTTATTATAAATATTATTATAAATAAGTTATAGAAAAATGCAAAAATATATATACAACAAGAAATGACAATAACTCATGTTTTCAAATTGTGAAAATACATTATAACACATTTGTCCTAATTTTGAATTATGAAAAAAAAATTCTATTTTTTTATAAGGAATTATCAAGACATTCAATTATACAAATTTTCAATTTTTTGAAAATTAATATTTGTAGACCATTATATTTTTATATATTTTTAGTTATTCACCCACGTATTAACGATTGTTTATTTAATATCTAACCAGTATATAAGTATATATATATATATAATACATAGTTTTTTGCATAGGATATATATATATATATAATATTTAAAGTCCAATTCAGATAGAAAAAATGAAACTATAGTTTATATATATATATATAAAGATATTGAATATAAAATGTAATAAAAAAAATCGCACACAACACAACACAAGCCTCCTCCATTTCTCTTGTTTTCAAAAGCTATTTCTCTGCGTGTTTTGCTTCCCCAGTGAATCGATTCCTATTCTTCTCTTCGATTTCAATGGTATTTTTCTTCAATCTGCTTCATAATTAATCTTTGCTTTTTAAATCTTATAAGCACAATTTTGTATTTCAACATATATATAAATAAAAGTAAGTTTTGATCATACAATCTTCTTTAATTAATGTTTTTAAGTTTCTTTAAATAATGTTTTTCTTACACCATACATACAATGTCAATACAAAATACTATATAATTACCATGAATTTTAATGGTATGAGAGCCATATACTACTATAAAGGAGTTTCTTAAAACATTTTTAAACCAAAGAGATTTTGTTTGATGCGGTTTTGGTCCATTCTAAATAAAAAATCTAGCATCATCTTGTCAAGAGCGTTTGTAAATTATGTGTTCTAGGCAATAAGTCCTAGAAGGCAGTTTATCCGCTAGTAACCTTGTGTTTTCGTCCTTAGTAAGTCATGTTAGTTTACGTTTAAATTGAGTTAAAATTCTCAAACATGGCATCTATGGTTAGAAAGTGGTTGAGTTAAAATTCTCAAACATGGCATCTATGGTTAGAAAGTTGTTGAGGAATAAACATGCATCATCATCTTAACTCAAAAAACAATTAACTCAAGAAAAATAATGTCAAATATAACAACTTTTAATCAACAAATATCAAATGATCATTTACCTCATGTTAGTCTTGAAAATGTATATCCAATAGGAATTTTTTATTTTAAAATAACATATTCAATTAAAGAACATGAACAAACGTTATCATTACAAAATGAATTTGAAGAAATAAAATTATTAACTAATATGGTGTTAGAAAGCTATAGAATAATTTTTTTGTAATTATAACCACTTTTTATTAATAAAAATAGCAATCAAACCTCTCTCAAGAACATGATTCTCCAATACTTATGCTATTAAAAGATAAAACTCTTTAAAAGCTTGAAGACTCTTTATTAGGAGTTGTTCAAACAAATTTCTGTAATAGAACCGTATATTTTAATTGTGCTCCTAATTTCTAAGTAAGCTTACACGATCCAACTATATTCAATACATTAGTCATAAACGCTCACTTGCCTGAAATTAAGTTTTTGCAAGAAAGACACGGATACTTATTATTATATATAGAATATATTTTAACCAATCAACATCAAATTTTAATCTTAGATGTATACTACAAGACGATAAAAAAAGAAACAACAATATTAGAAGTACATAGTAAAGATACTCCAACATCCACCTATACATCTAAACAATTAAAATGGACATAAATTATAATTTCTGGCCAATGGAAAATTCATATTACCCAACCGCCTAGAAATTTCGAACAACAAACAACTACAAATATGCAGAATCGCACATAAAATTTTTTGAATGGTCAGACTATATATGTTAATGTTGACTAACAGTGTTAGTCGAATTGTTAATTTTTTTTTCTTTTTCTAGTCAACACCGTTATTTTGGTAGTAAAACGTTTTCCTTTCTGGTCACTATCGTTATCTTATAAATAAAACGACATCATTTTGTATAGTTTTAGTTTAATTTTCTTTTAAAAAAATTTGTATAACTTGTTTTTTAGTTTGCTCTCTCTGTATATATATGTTTCACACATTTGATTGATATGAAGTAAAGCAAGTGTTTGAAAGGTAAATGATACAAGAGATATAAGAAGTTCACACCCTTGAACTTGGGTCGCTCATCTCGCCGGGAAAATCCACGAACAACCTTGCTCAAACTGAGCTCTCAGTCTCATAGCTCTACCATATCCATCAAGATGCACACTACTGTAGAAAAAGTGTTCACAATTTATGGATATAAGAAAAAGTGTTCTTTGTAGAAAATTTGTGATTAAAAGCTCCAAATCCTACGGGGACAAAGACCTGGTCCGAAAAGTTCCAATTGTTTTGTTGAAAGAGATTGGAGTAAAACTCACCGTGACACTCAACTTTTAAGATCACATGGGATCAACTGACCATTTTTTCCCTAAGAAACAACACATCTGTCTCTGAATTACCAAGGCCAAAACTATAGTTTTGCAACAAAAAAAACATTTAATTTACAAAGAATTCTCAGTTACAGATTATATATGTTTCAAGTTTAGATACAGGTATAAAAGTGAAAAAGAATAAACTTTGTAATATCCAAACGAATGGAGAAAGAAAATGTGGAACTAAGA
>OVAF01001993.1:0-18143 GCA_900406245.1 Odontarrhena argentea | reverse complement strand
CCAACAACCATGTTTGAGTCATACACAGTGTGATTTCAGGACAACTTTCCTTCACCTCCATCTTGTTTTGTCATTTAGTTGAATGACTTTGTCCCCAAGTTTACACAAACCTTGGGTTGAAGTTTTGTTGTAGTATAGATATGTGTCTTCTCTTGTTAATAAAGCGTAAGAAGTTCCCCAAATTCACTCTCTTTACTTGGTCTCTCTCTCGTCCCTTACCTCCACTACACAAATGTTTCTCCACTCACTTCTACATATATAATATATATACATACCTCTATAGTTTATAAGTCCAAGTTTACAACACGTGATAACGTGTTATAAACTTGGACTTGAATATGTAATAGAGATATATAACTATATATGGTGTAAGTATGGTTATGAGAGAGGAAGATAAAATTGAGTGGAGCTATATGGTGGGAGACGAGAGAGAAGAAGCAAGTAAAGTGAGGAAGTTCTTCTTATGCTTTATTAACATGTCTCCTTTATATAGTACATAAAGTCTTCACTGTGAAGTCTTAATAAATTTGGTGACCAAGTTTACCAAGCTAGAAAACAAAATCAATATGGAGGTGGGAGTAAATATCTGATGGATAATTATCTATTAATTATAACACTCCCTCTTGATTATCCATCGCCACAGTAGTATCTTCGACTTGCCTCGCTAAAAACTTTGTCATGGAAAAACCCGTTGGGAAAAAAACCATGATAAAGGAAAAAGAGTGCATGCAATCTCCCCTTGGAAAAGATACCTCATATAAGGTACATCTTGACCTAATATGTCTTCTTCATCTTCATAAGGTCGGAAAAGATAACGTGTTATAAACTTGGACTTCTTAGAGGTATATAAATATATATAATATATGATATAATGAGTGAAGCTTTATGTTGTGGTAAGTGAGGTAGAGGAGAGAGACGAAGCAGTGAAAACTAAAAATGGGGAAGTCATTATTATTGTGATGGAGTCTCACGTATATATAGTACAAAGAAGACTTCATAATGAAGTCTAATATAAATTGACTATAAATATGTGAGATTGATAATGAAAATCAACACTTGAGCAAAATCTCTCGCGCCACTAAATCTCTCTCGTCTTCCTCCCTTACTTAAACTAAAGAAGCATCTCCGCTCACCATTTATATATAACATATATATACCTCTAATATATTTTTAGTCCAAGTTTACAACACGTTATCATTAATAGATAATTATCCATCAGATAATTATTCCCACCTCCATATTGGTTTTGTCTTCTAGCTTGGTAAACTTGGTCATCAAGTTTATTAAAACTTCACTATGAAGACTTTATGTATTATATAAAGGAGACATGTTAATAAAGCATAAGAAGAACTTCCCCACTTTACTTACTTCTTCTCTCTCGTCCCCCACCATAGCTCCACTCAAATTTATCTTCCTCTCTCATAACCATACTTACACCATATATAGTTATGTACCTTTATGTACATATTCAAGTCCATGTTTGTAACACGTGCTGGTAACGTGTTGTAAACTTGGACTAAAGCACTAAGAGGTATAAGTGTATATATTCTTATTGGAGCATTTTTAGCTGGAATGAGGTTTCATGAAATCATTATGATGTTTGGATCCTCGTAACTCTGAACTTCAGGGAGATAATAATGGATAATTATCCATATAATACTTTTCCCACCTCCATCTTGTTTTGTCATTTAGTTGAATGACTTTGTCCCCAAGTTTAAACAAACCTTGGGTTGAAGTTTTGTTGTAGTATATATATGTGTCTTCTCTTGTTAATAAAGAGTAAGAAGTTACCCAAATTCACTCTCTTTACTTGGTCTCTCTCTCGTCCCTTACCTCCACTACACAAATGTTTCTCCACTCACTTCTACATATATAATATATATACATACCTCTATAGTTTATAAGTCCAAGTTTACAACACGTTATCACGTGTTGTTATCACGTGTTGTAAACTTGGACGGACTCCCTCTACGTTTCGTCCGGGTCCTCTCTTACTCTTTCTCGTCATTGTTGAGGCGATTTTCGTGGTTATTGAGTGATGGATTGTTGATTTCCCGTGGGTAATATCGTGGTGATACTGAGTTCGCGGAAGAGGAAGAACACGAGGGAATGAGAGGGATTCGATCGGGTGAAAGGGGAATGGTTTCTTTTCAATTTGGGGGTAAAATTAGGGATTTTATCCCGATGAATGGTTGTGTTCGTTGTGTTGTTACAGTTATTGGTTTGGTTTAGGGGAGAAGAGATAGGTTTGGGGAAAACCGGATTTGGTTACTTATTACCGATGGTTTTCCATTTTCTCTTTATTTTTTTAATTCATCCGAAAATAGAGCAGTATCTCAGCACAGATTTCTTCAAGGAGGCGGTTTTCAGCGATTTATTCTTCTATATGCAGGTGCATCTACTCTTTTATGGTGGTTGGTATTTTGAAGAAGAAGAAATAATAAAATATAAATATATATGTTTATCGATATAAACAATAAAAATGAGTTAGTTCTTGTGGTTATGTTCTTTGCTAATTTGATCGAGATCTTGTGTTCGAACTCTCCATTCTCTAAGATTTTAATAAAATTAAAATGTCAAACCTACGTCGTTTTGATAATTATACAGATTTTGAAATCTATATACGCCTGAGGGCTATATTGCGGGGTTTATGTGAGTTGAGCACTAGACCCTTTTTTTTGTGTTTTTCTAAATTTGTACAAAATTGGGCTACAACACAACAAAAAGTTTAGACCCAATTAAAATTTTGGGATTGTTCAGTATATGGGATAAAATAATTTCATCCTATAAATAAATGGAAATGTTAAGTTGTTATTAGTAAGACTATGTACAATGATAAATTTTATCTAAAAGCCTCTTTCTTTTCTACTTAATATTTCAACACCATCTAATATAATGATTTTATTTTTGAAATAACACCTTACGCCACTATTTTTATTTAAATCATATATTTTAATTACATATTACTAACAATTATTGTATGAAAAATTAAATTAAAAACAATTAAAAAATTTAATAATTTTGTAATAATTTTTTCTGAATAATATTCCAAATTTTTTGGTGGCAAACAATAAACAAAAAAAATAACAATAATCATTATAAGATAATAAATAAAATTACAAAAACTAAAAATTGCAATACAATATATTAAACAAACACACAACACAACCAATAAAAATACAAAAAAATACATTATGAAATATATTAAGTTTCTTAACTAGTACGGTAAAATAGAAACTTTTTCTTAAACATTTAAAGCGATGTTATAAAATAAATGTTCAAATTATAAAAAAAAAAAAAAACCTAAATGGAAAAGATTTCTATTACCAAATTAATAAGAAACAATGTGGATATAATCATGCGCGGAAGACAAGTTAAACACGACACCGCTGACGGACCAAGAACATCTCGGTTGGGATATCAATGCTTGTTTAGTTACCGCATCACGAAATCCATTAAGTTTCTTAACTAATAAGGTAAAATAGAATTTTTTCCTAAAACATTTAAAAAGGTATAGAAATAAAGTTTCACACATTTCTATTACCAAATTAATTAGGTGGACATCATGCGCGAAAGACAATTTAAACACGACACCGCTGACGGACCAAAAACATATTGGACGGAATATCAATGCTTGTTTAATTACCGCATTACGATATCCATTAAGTGTCCTAATTAACAAGGTTAAATAGAAATTCTTCCTAAAAGATTTAAATTTTTTAAAACAAAAAAAAAAAAACAAACAGAGAAATCATGAAAATCTATGCTATTGAAACCTAATTAATATGGTATTATTACTTTTCCAAAAACTAAAAATATAAAATTTTTAAGGGAAATAAAATTGTAAAAAGAAATCCGAAAAATATAAAAATTTAAAAAATCCAGAGAAATCATGAAAAAATTTATGCAATCGAAAACCTAAAACAACCATGAGCCTAGATAAAAAGATTCTAAAATCACAAAGTTATACCTGTAAATATGTTGGTATTGTGATGTTGAGCTAAACGCTTGAAGAGCTTGTCCAACCATGTTTCAAGACTATCTAAAAACCATAATTAAAGATAAACATGCCTCAAGAATGGTTTCAGGGATAGAGAATTATAACAGGTAAAAGGATACAAAGATATTTCTTGAAGCTCAAGCCAAGATGTCCGAAACGTACACTCGTGCAATCATCTCCAGGAGACGTAGCCAGCTTTAAGTTTTGGATTTCTTGGTCCGGTTGGAAGAAGACTGGCTAACAGTGTGGTTGGTTTGCACTATTTCCCTCACTTTCATATACCCGTCCAGGGTGATCCTCATCTCCAAAAGCTTTTTACAGGTCTGAGATTGAGAGAAAAAATTACAGCATGTTGTCAGATAGAAGACACAGCACGTTTAGACGCAAGACCAAGAGGTTTGAGAGATAATGATCAGTTTAAGTATATGAAACCATAGGAGAAGGAAGGATAAGAGCTTATTGGGTGGAAAACGGATTAGTATTTACCTCTGGTATACCGGGATTTGGCATCATAGTTCCAAGGACACGGCGAACTCGGAAGCTATAAAGTTTGTTCTGTTTACTAAATATTCCTTTCTAATTTTAGGAGTTGCTTCTTCCCAGAGTAGTAAAAATCTTGTGCTGAAAATCCTTTTTAACAAACGGAGGCACCGTTCAACCTACAAAAAGGACTCTACATGAAAAACAGTTTTCTATTCAAACAAAACAGAAGAGAAATGCCAAACTGGCCAGTGTATGTAGTGACATGCAAATGATGGCATAAGATGCACAATGAAATTTACCTTATCATTCACCACAGTGAATCTGTCAACCGTCGAACAACCTGATGTTATCCCAGGAGAAAGTTCATTCAGAATAACATGATTAAGTTTTCAAATATATGTCTATACGTTTCAAGATAAAAGGTCAAATTGGCACAAGTGTTGAAAGTCTGTAATGTATTACACTTCTCCAAGCTCTACTATAACCAAGGTGGCTAAGGAATCATCAAAGACAACAGCAAAAGGTACAGCCACATATTTTTTCCTCTACAGCTATTTCTCTTTAAGGAGATTCTAAACCCTTAACTAACCAATGGAGTCCAATACACTAATTCTTTATCATACTCACAAAATTAAGTACAACAGATTTCTAGAGTGGTATATCAAGAATGAAAATTTCAATGTGTGCAGTAAAGTTAAAGACTATGTTTAGACAAACTATATGCACATGGTAAGGTGCAATTACATTATATAACTTTTCTAACATGAACCCTCTAAGAAGATCATAAATCAGCACTAATAGAGAATGATAAATAGACATTACCATCTCTGAGATGCGGCCAAGCTGACGGTCATATGACATCTCTAGTTGCTTCTTAAATTCTGATATCTAATTCTTTGAATAACCCATGAGCCGAATCAACCTCCTTTTTCAGGTCCATTAGCTTAATAGCCTCTTCCTGAAAAGCAATTACCAATAAGCATTCTCTGCTTTAAAACAGGTAAAAGTATAATTCGATAAGGGACAGCAACAATTTTTCACCTGTGGCTAGTAGAACAACTCATCAGTATACGGTCTCCCATTGTTGTTTCTGTCGATGGAGTCAACAAGTGAGAGAAGTTTCTGAATTTTCTGAGCTTTCTTTCGCTTATCAAGTCTTGTTATCAAACAGCTCAAGAATTTGCTACAGACCACCGCAAAAGATAATTAAGTACTAAGTAAGCTGAACAACCCTTAAAAGATTTAATACAACAGCCAAAGACACTGACTTTCAGAAACGCAAGGCCTTCCTCAGCCAAATACTCTTCTAAAGCGGAAACCACTAGTGATCTTTGTATTAACAAGGAAGAAGGAAAACTGTTGAGAAAACTTGTAAGTAACTTGCTTGCTAAAGAAACAACACAGGGTTTGATAACCGAGTTCACGGCCTCTAACCGCTACATCTCGGGGGAGAACTCTTGCTCCCAAGCTTCACTATATCAAAGAGATTACACACACCACTAACTTGTGATGTTAACTTTGGTGTTTTTTTTTTTTTCTTACAGAGATTTTTCTTGCACTCACCACAGAACAACAACCATGGAAGAGATACAATAAAGAGGGAGAAGTAAGCTACTAGGGAACCCATGTCCTATTTCTTGTGTAGACCACTCTCTTGTGTGTCTTGTCTCACCTTCTCCCTTTCCCTCTTTGTCTGTTGTTGATGTGTTTATGTAACAAATGGACCAAGGCCATTTTATCCTTCTTATTATGCCATTTTCGTCAGCCCATTAAGGCCCATGTGTGTGTGATTAGTCAAACCAAGACAACAATCTCCACCTTTTGACTTATACACCACATCGATGTCTCCGACACCAACCTTTCTCTTTGTCCCTTTGTGAAACTAACATCACCACCGGATCTCTGTCTTCTCCGACGATCGAATCCGATGACATCTTCCTCCTCCGGCTAACATCCATGTTCTCGCCTGCCATCAATTTTTGGGAGAATCAAAGAGACCCAATCATCTCTTATTAACACCTCTTCACCATAAGACTTTCACCACCGTGACCAAATTCGGCTACGTTTCCTCCGACGGCTATCTCCACCATCATACCCGGCGTCAACCTCCATGAATTGGGGACACCAGTTTCGTCTCCTTTAAGGGTCCGAACCGTAGCGCCTTCGTCTTCGTCGGCGAAGCTTCTCCGGTGAATCTCACCATCGCTTCCTCTGCAACTCCCATGTACATCTACTCTCTATCTCTTATCTCCTCATTGATAACTAGAGACTAAGAATTTCTGGAATTTGCAGAAATATTGAAACTTAAAAGTTTCAATTTTGAACCCATTTTGGTGAGAAGCTCCACGTTGATGCCACCAACAAAGTCCATTGTTTCTCCTGTGGCCTTTAGGTAAGCTAATTCTCACCATCTCCTCTTGTCTTTGTCATACTCTTATGAGATTCAAAATTTAACCAAGAGATCTAACACCATCTGCTTTGTTAACCGTTGAATCACCACACGATGACTACAACTGCATCCGGGTTCCTTTCTTGACCATGAGAATTCAAAATTCTCGTTCTGTCTTCCAAGAGTGACTCCACCTGAAACTATGCTCCCTTCCAACACATAATTCCAGCAACTTTCAGGTTATTCACTGCCTTAAGTCACCTTACCTTCATAGCTTTGTTGTCTCTCTGCGACTTGATTCTCTTATCAGCATTTTGATTCTACTCATGCGCATTGAGCCTTGAATCAAAAAATTCCCAGAACATGTTTGCAGCAAACTCTTAATCATACATGCTTCTAACCAGAAACAATCCTTGATTCAAGACCTTCTTCATTTAACCATTTTGGCCTTTAATTCATCTTGTACCGTTGTTAATTCTAACAAGACACGCCATCCAGCTTCAAACCCGCAAGATAGACTTTCGACACAAAATCTGATCCAAACACCATGGTCAAACAGATTTGCCTACAAACACATTCTTCTTGAATCAACCGCAGAAAAAAATCCTAAGTCACTTATGCTTCAACCTTTGAA
Source organism: Odontarrhena argentea (assembly GCA_900406245.1). NCBI lineage: Eukaryota > Viridiplantae > Streptophyta > Magnoliopsida > Brassicales > Brassicaceae > Odontarrhena > Odontarrhena argentea. Next base: position 10,637 of record OVAF01001993.1, on the reverse strand, counting down.
ACAGTCTTTGACTTATCCAAGCCTGTTTGAACATAATGAACATCATTTTGCACCGCTGTTACTGTAAACAGATCACGCCGCCTAACTCCACCTGGCTAGGAAGACTTTCGATACAAATATCTTTGCTCATTACCTGTTCAAACCACTCTGCCTGGGCAGAACTACCACACTAACAGATTTGACCACTGTTAGTTCCCTTTGCACCTGTCTCATAATCACAAAGTTGTAACATACATGAGACTCCCTTTACATCCTTTAATCCTTCACTCTAGAACTCTTGAAGTCACTTTCTTGCTGTAAATACCACTCGGCAACAGTTTTCCAAACAATGCACTCTTTAGGTAACTAGACAATTGCATCAATTTAAGTGCAGGGCTAAACCAAAATCTTCTCGTTACGCATCAGCTTCTTATTAACGCGTCTCTTAAAATGATACCACCACACTTGTATCTTACAAGTGTTTCCCTGAGAAGATATCTCTTAATGATGCACCACGACAAACCAAACTGAAGTCCACCAGTTTATTGTCTCTAAAATACAAATAGAATTTTCCTCACACCCTCGAAAATAGTTACCTCCCTGTATTTAAGCATTACCAGAACGTGGTACTACATCATTACCATCTCTGAATTTATTCAGAATTCACCATTATATTGGCCAGCTTCATATTTCTTCTCATACCCATCAGCTCGTTTTAGCATGCCGTTTATACTGATGAGCCCTCATTACTCTTTCCTGCGAATGATCTTTTGAGAAGAATCCTCTAGCTGATCTTCTTTCCAATGCAGTTCTGATGTCCCTGCATACTCATCCTACTTAGGGAGCCTTTTAGTTGCTTACTCCAGTCCTTAAGATGGAATTTCCCAATGCTTTATTCATTGCAGTTTAGCATTCTTGCAAATGAGTGAATCTAAAACAGCTCATGTGTCATCTACATCTGCCTCCTTTCAGTTTCTCCTGTAGAGACTTCACTGAAATCACTCTTTTATCCTTCCATCTTAGCCACTAGTTCCGTCTTCCAAAACTTCTTGACCTGCAACTAATATCCAGATGTCTACTCCATTACCAAGCATACAAGACAACCATGAAAGCTTTCTCTTAAATCCCGTTGCAGCCTGCTTATGCTTGATCAATTAAGACATCTTCACGTGCTCTTGGACCCATGTCTTCTTCACACACTTACTCAACCTGAATCATGTCCAAACAGTGACTGATTTCTTCTCAAACTCACAGCCAATGAGCTTGTATAGTTTTACTCAGACTATGTCTCTCAACTGAGACTACTAGGACATTCCATAACTTTATAGCTCCACTTGGAATTATAATTCATCCTCCTTGAACCTGCATCACATTTCTGTAACACCCAATAACTCCACTTGGAACTTGGATCCTTCAAAGTTACTTGTGCCTTTCAAGATTTGTTTAAACCTTCTGAGTTAAAAACCTCTTCCTCACTGTTCCTCCATGATTCATAAAACTTCTTGTGTGCTCGACTGTAAAAGTTACCATGGTATATTTCTCGGACACATCTTATCCACCATCATGTAGCTACGTCCAACAGTCGCCTTTACCCAGACAACTCTCCAAGATCACTTCACTTTTAGTGAAGTTCCCAATCTGATTTTTGACATCAGATTGACTAGGCATTGAATGCTTCAATCCTTCATTCCCATCCGACCAATTGTGACATGTTATAGTCTCTGACAACTTGACTCAATACACACCCCATTCTAATCTTTGAGCTCATCAGAACTTATGTTCCTGCTGCCATCTCAAATACTCACTCCATTCTTATTTCAGAATTCCCACACAATTTTTCCAATGTCCAATTCTGAAACAATAAAGCAGAACACCTAAGTAATACCTTGAGAATTACCAAGCAGCTTCTTCACCTTGAGTCATTTTGTCTAGATAACCAAATAACCATCACAATCATTCCTCTTTGATTCATCGACTTGAACCACAAGAGCCAGAAACCTCTTTATTTTCCTTGGTTTCTGCACTACTGGTTTATACCAGTCACACCTTGATTTACTTCCACAAGGTATCTCTTAATTCTTCATTCATGATCTATCGTTGTTCTGTGTGTAGATGTTCCCTCCCCGTCAGTTTAAACGGACCATAGTAACACCACCAACAGCCTTGTTTCCTTTCACCTGAAACATCACAACAACTGACATAATCCCAATGATTCTTTTTAACCTTGGTTTCCAGAAGAACTTCACTTAACAATAACCTGTTAAAGCAAACTTCCAATCTTGAACAAACCCATGTTCATTTCCTGTTTAAACATGCCAGTCTTGAACACAACAATGTAACGTCCTTACTAGTAACGAAACACGCCGCCTAACTACCACCATGTTAGGAAGACTTTCGATACAAACCTCTTGTTCAATTCTGTTTAAACAGACCTTTACCATCACCAACTAAGATGTTCCCTAGTGGACCTCGAACCTCACAACTTGAGCTTCTTAGATTTATCAAAATCTAAGCTATTCTTTTGAGACTGAATCTTTACACAACCTTCTCTCAAATCTTCACTATAACCCAAAACCATATGAGCCATCAATCTGTTTCTCTTAAATAGATTTCTCCATCTTGTTTCACACTCATCTGCAACCTTTCTTTCAAACATCCTCAAAGCCTCAACGATTCAGACCTTAACATACCAGACTAACCCAAGCAAAAAATAACTGAAACCCAGTTCTGAAACTTGCTTAGTCTTTGTTAAACTCAACATACAAACTCATGTTGTACGAGACTTTGATTATTTTGTCTTTGCAGTTCAAGACAAAACCAGCATAACCTTGTGATTTGCAGCGAAAAACATACATTCTCTTTAAGATTTGAACCTTGAAAGTTGATAAATCAATTCTGAATTTCATAACTTGAACCACATAGCTCAAACCTATGCCGCCATGAAACTTGAATCAACCAACAGAAAATTTCCAACATGAACCAACTGTGAATCAATCTCACTCTCACAGATAAAGAGCATCTCATTTCATCATGTGAATTTTCTGCATCAATCTCAGAATCTCTTTAATTTCTTCCTTCAGGAATCGCTCCAGTTTCCATCTCCGGAGACCTTTCTTCAGTAACCTGCTCCACCGGGATTTCAGGCTTGCCCCGGCGATGCTTCTCGTACTGACCCGTCACCTCCAACCGACGAATTCATTTCTCCTCCGTGAGTTCAAGTAAGGTTCAATCCGAACTCCGACGTCTTCTCCGCTTCACCGCAAGTTCCACTCACAGCTTCATCTGCTCCCGTCAAGAGCTGGTAGTTCCAGCAAACCACCACAAACCGGCCACGGCTTTGCTCCACCGACAGAGATTACAACCACAGCTCACGACCTTCGCTCGTGGCTGTTTGAGAGTCTTTTTCACCTGCTGCACCTGCTTCTCCTTCTTTAGCAGGTGGCTCTTAAAGCAGCTACTCATCATTCAAGATCTCCTTCAGCCCCTGGAACACCAAAGTGAGCCAACATTCTGACCTTCCACAAAGAGAAGTCCCCCGTTCCATCAAACCTGTCCACCTCGACCCGAATGTTACTCATCTTGACAGCCTTCTTGTAACCCTCAGATCTGAACCTCTTTAGCAACCTTACACCAAGCATGGAGCTCTGATACCACTTGTTCAGAAAACTTGTAAGTAACTTGCTTTCTAAAGAAACAACACAAGATTTGATAACCGAGTTCACGGCCTCTAACCGCTACATCTCGGGGGAGAACTCTTGCTCCCAACTTCACTATATCAAAGAGATTACACACACCACTAACTTGTGATGTTGCCTTTGGTGTTTTTTTTTTTTTTTTACAGAGATTTTTCTTGCACTCGCCACAGAACAACAACCATGGAAGAGATACAATAAAGAGGGAGAAGTAAGCTACTAGGGAACCCACGTCCTATTTCTTGTGTAGACCACTCTCCTGTGTGTCTTGTCTCACCTTCTCCCTTTCCCTCTTGTATGTTGTTGATGTGTTTATGTAACAAATGGACCAAGGCCATTTTATCCTTCTTACTATGCCATTTTCGTCAGCCCATTAAGGCCCATTTGTGTGTGATTAGTCAAACCAAGACAACAAAAACCCTAATCGAATAAGAGCCAGCCGAATCCTCGTACTTGGGGTTGAATCTCAAATCGAGTCTTCCAAGAGCTGAATCAAAGGATCCGATGGTCCGTACGCAGTGTTAGCCTTGACGGAAGAAGAGAGAACAGAGAGGCGTGATCAGCCGCAACAGATTTCCTCCAATCGAATCCATTCTTTGGGTTAACCGGAAAATCAAAGCGGAGGATGATGGCGGGAGGGATCAGAGGATGATTCCAGAGAAAGTAATCTCTCGAGTTCTTGGTGACGGTTCGACCTCCAGGAACTGTCAACAAAAACCCTACTATAATTTGGATACCTAAAGGGTGAAGGGTTCGAATTGCGAATTATATATAGGTTTATCACTTAAGGGTTTAGATAAGTGACGAAAATGCCCCTATTACTACGAGTCGTTTTATTGTCACTGAAACGACATGGTGTTCAACTGAGCAAACAACAAACAACACGACTTTGTTTTTACAATTTGAATTTTCAATTTTTACTCGCTCAAGGCTAAAAATGTTCTACAACAGCTTTTACTTCTTTTCTTTATGGTCAAAAGTCAAAAACTCAAAACCATGAATCGAAACAAGAAGAGTTCCTCCTACTGTAATAATCTCCTAGATTAAAAGAATTTTTTTTTTTTTTTTTGGGTTATCTTTACTCTTTAGCAACATGACTGAATATATTCCCCCTTTGCGTATATCAGACACCTATGGTATGAAGAAACACGCAAAAACATAAAAAGAAAAAAGAATCAAATAGTACACGAAAGCCTAAAAAAAAGAGAACATATTTTACCTAATTAAAGTAGTAGTTATGGGAAGAAAAATACTGGTTTTGGAATTTATAATGAAAAATCCTTTAAAATTAATTGAGAAACTCATTAGAGTTTAAAATTCCAATGTGTCACAAGGAGAGTGACTTAGGGCTCACATTAATTAAATAAACCAATCAAAAAATTTTAAAGTAAATTATGTATATGGAAATTTCTTCATGTGTATAAAATTTTCATATAAATACATTATTATGTATCTTATAAGTTTAAATTAAACGAAAAATTTAAATTAACCAACTTAATAATTATATTTATATTGAACAGTAGTATAGATATGCATTTAGTAACCATATAAATAAATATATCTCCTATTATTGACAATATAATTAATCATTTCAGTTAATATTGAAAAAAATTAATTAATATTTTAATTACTACTGATTTTTCAAAAAACAAATATGATACTTTAAAATATCATATATATATTTTTACAAAAAATACAAAAAAACTATTTAAATTTTTTTGGTTTATTAATCTGAATTTCAAACCATCAAACACATGTCAAATGGATAGTCATGTTAAAACAATGAACCGTTCGACTTTTAAAAAATTAGTGTGTCAATATTACAAGTTCGCTCATCTAATTTTTTTTTTTTTTTAAAAAGGATAGTCCTAAGGATCAACTATTTAAAACAAAATAAAAGTGTAAATAAGATACTTCTCTTTCTTCTTCTTAAGTATATTTTCACATCCCTAGGAGTCTAGGACCCCTACTATCTCTTATTTGTCCATCTTCTCGGTTCTAGGTTTATATGATAAACTAGGGAAAGTCTACGAGATGCATGGATGATTTGATAAAATTCATATTTCTAATATAGATTCAGAAAATTATATAATAAAATTATATAATGTGATATGTGTTTAGTGGATGATTTTATAAATTGATATTTCTAATATATATATTCATATAAGATATAATGTGATATGCGATTGAATATGTATTTTTCATTATTTTTTGGATAACATTTCTTACAAAGGTTTTAGGGAAATATATTTTAATAGTTGTTTGAAAATATGTAAGATGTTAATACTATTTTTTTTAAAAAGATTTTATTGAATATTTTTTGTGCTTTGTCTATAAGAAAGTCATAGTTATATTTTTAGTTAAAAAGTTTTGCATTATAGAAATTATATGAATAATAAATTTCTAGATATCAGTTTACACAAAAAAAAAAAAAAAAAACGGATTGATGAAAATCTTATTCAATTGCGATATATGGCAAAATGTAGTCTATCATGATATATGTTTCAAAAGAATTTGTCAAAAATTGGAAGAATGATAAGTTATACTCCCTCTCTTCCAATTTGTTTGTTTTTTTAGATATAAGCAGGCCGATTAAGAAAGCTTAATTTTAGATTAAAAAAAACCATTAATTAAGTCATTATAATGTAAAAACAATAAAAATAACAAAACTGAAAAGACAACTCGCTACTTAAAATACCATTAATTAAGTCAACTTTTCTTCACTCCAATTAAAGTAGTACTCGTACTAATGAACAAATTTTTAGAAAATTTAAAATTTTTAGCCAAATTTTTTCATAAACAGTTTAAATCTAAAAAATTCAAATTTTGCAATAGAGCCAAAACAAAACGAAAACTTAATTTTTTTTTTTTCTCTATATAATCTATCCAATTGAACAATGGTTTATTCAGCAATTCATGGATTTAATATTGATTTGAATTTTCTACCTCTAAATTATGAGAATGAAAATTTGTTTGATGTCAACGAAATACCAACTCCAGAAGAAACTTGCGGAAATGGCAGCAATGAAAGTTTTTCTATTGACAGCAGTGATTATCCTATCGATCATGATCCAGGTCAGATCTCCTTTTCCATATTTTAAATAAATTAATTGAATGTTTTAGTCTTAATTTTGTAAACGATATTCGTCATTTTTTTAATACAATAGTGATAAACTGTTGTTCATCTTCCAGTAAACTTTCTTAATTCTTTTTTTTTTTCTTAATTGACTTTAACAGATTTACGTGACGTTAGTATACTCCATATTTTACGTACCACAGATGAGTTAGAATCCATCTNTTTAAAACCCTTTTTTTTTTTTTTTTTTTTTTTTTTTTTTTTTTGGATTTTTTGTTTTCACAATGAAGTGTTGTACATCTTCCAAATATATGCAGTAGTATTGTTAATTTTTTTTAGGACTTACGTTAACTGATTTACAGTGTACTATTACTGAGCTACTACTGCTATTGTGAGTTACAATTCATGTATTCTGTTTTTACCTGGATTTTTTTTTTAGTTAAAACATGAATTGCTGTCCATCTTCTACAAAGCTTTGCTAATGATTTTTTTAGACTTACCTTGAGTGATTTATTTAACGATTGTGAGATACTAAGCTAGTACTAAAATGAGTTAGAATTCATATCTTTCAAATATGATTTTTTCTAGCATGAACTGCAGTTCATCTTCCCAATTATTATGGTCTACGTTAATCGATTGATGTAGAATTCATGTCTTTGTTTTTTAATTGAAAATTGGGTGTTTTTGTTCATAATTTAATAGTCTGTTTATAATTATGCTTCTAAACGTGTATATATGTTTTTCTTTTACACTTATAGCAGAAAATGAAGATCCTTTTCAAGATGATATGACTGTACAAGGAACTAGAAGAATTCTATCAAATAAAGAGAGATGGGAGATTTTCAGTGCTTTACTAGAAAGGAGTGTTGATGGAAATTTGAAATAAAAATACTACAAGAGAAGTTTCATATCTATTTTCAGTATCAATGGCGACGGTTCAAAGGATTTGGCGACGTGCAAAAGAAACCACTTACAATGGAAAAGTCGATGTGTCCCAAAGGAGAACTGGAAATTGTGGTCGTAGAAAGATTCCACTTGATGTTGATCAAGTTGCCAAAGTACCACTACACAAACGGACAACTTTGCGGACATTATCTATGTCCGTGGGCATGAGAGTTAGAACATTACATAGGCGTAAGAAGGAAGAAACTATTCGACGTCATTCAAATCCTATCAAACCACTTCTAAAGGAAGAAAACATAAGAGGTAGGCTACAATTTTGCATTTCTATATTGGATAAGAATAGTTTACCTCATGAACCAAAATTTATTGATATGTACAATATTATACATATTGATGAAAAATGGTTTTACATGACAAAGAAGACCGAGAAATATTATCTACTTCCGGTTGAAGATGATCTACATCGTACATGTCAGAGTAAGAATTTCATTGGAAAAGTAATGTTACTAGCTCTGATGGCTCGTCCAAGATTTGATGATCAAGGAAAATAATTATTTTCTGGAAAAATTGAGTATTTCCATTTGTTATTATGCAACCAGCTAAGAGACGAAGTAAGAATAGGGTGGCTGGAACCTTAGAACTAAAAGCATCAACTTCTGTTAAGAGAGAGGATATAAAAGCATGTTTGATTGAAAAGGTCATTCCGGCAAATAACAATTGCAATCTGCGTCTCTTTTTCATTTTGCGTCTCTTTCAATCTTCGTCTCTCACAAAGATGCACTAGGTTCCTTTGGTGAATGAAGGAGAATCATTCTCAACTCCTCCTCTTGGGTGTTTTCTACCGGCTTGAATCTATGTTTTTTTGAATTTTTTCAGTATTTTGTCGTCCAAAGAAGTCAAAGACAAATGGTTCATAGAAATTAAAAGTATAACATGATAATGCAAAGGACACAAATGGTTCATAGATGAACAACATTGTTTTCATTATCATTATCACTTTTTTGTCTAGACCTTAATCATAGTCACTTTTTTGTCTCATGTATTTTGTAAATTGATCAAATGTTTCATGAAACTAATATCATTGTTGAATAGAGTCCTATATTGCTACACGACAGTTAATTTTTTAAACCCAAAATCAATATATTTTACCAGAGGAATACACGAATTAAAAAATCTATTTTTTTTTTAACAAATTCATATCATTTGCAATCGGTTTAATATTTTCATATATAATACACGAATGAAAATTGTTTTTTTTTTTTTATCAAATTCATATCCTTTTCATATATTCTTATATGTTGTTATTTCCTTAAAATTAGTTAATTAATAACCAATATGTATAAAAAAAAAAAAAAACAAATCATGGCTATGTTAACTCTAACCTTCCCAAAATCAAAAGATATTCCTATATATTATCATATATAATACACGAATTAAAATGTATTTTAAAAAAAATTCATATCCTTTTCATATATTCTTATATATTGTTATTTCCTAAAAATTAACTAATTAATTACCAATATTTTTGATATTCCTATATATTATCTTACTCAATGCCGAAATTATCACAAAAATTTAGTCTTTCCTTAACCTTAGCTAACTAATTACCAATACGTTAAAAAAAAAAAAAAGAAGCAAATCATGACTATCTTTACTCTCACCTTCCCAAAAGATATATCAAAATATATTCATTTATATTATATTATTTAAAGCTCAAATAATCTTTATACACGTAAATTTATAATATTGGACTAACTAATCAGGTGACTAGAGAACGTATCTACTATCTAAGCTCTGATAGCATTGACCCATCTGATTTAACCCCAATGGATAATATGGTGTATAGTGCAGAATCTATATCTATAAAGTTAACTTTTCTCATTTCTGGTGAAGACATCTCATCATCCACATAAGCATCCACATAAGCCTTCACCTAATTTATATTACTAATTTTAATTGCTAAATAATTAAAAAATTATTTTAGATATTAATTACACCAATACAAGATTGATCAAAGGAAATTGAAAAGTCATTTCTCATATTACAAATTATAAAACTGAAAATTTATATATGAAATCACAAATGATCATAGATTTTAATAATTTGTCTCAGTAAATACGTTGAATACTTTATTTATATTAAATTAATTTAGGTATTTTTCAAAAGATTATTAAAGATTACCAACTCTTCCGATTTGTGCATAGATGTCAAAATAAGACAAATATAAGATCGTCCACATAAGCATCCACATAAGCCTTCACCTAATTTATATTACTAATTTTGATTGCTAAATAATTAAAAATTTATTTTAGATATTAATTACACCAATACAAGATTGATCAAAGGAAATTGAAAAGTCATTTCTCATATTACAAATTATAAAACTGAAAATTTATATATGAAATCACAAATGATCATAGATTTTAATAATTTGTCTCAGTAAATACGTTGAATACTTTATTTATATTAAATTAATTTATGTATTTTTCAAAAGATTATTAAAGATGCAAAATATTAAATTAATTTATGTATCTCCATAATGCATGATTACCAACTCTTCCGATTTGTGCATAGATGTCAAAATAAGACAAATATAAGATCGTCCACATAAGCATCCACATAAGCCTTCACCTAATTTATATTACTAATTTTGATTGCTAAATAATTAAAAATTTATTTTAGATATTAATCACACCAGTACAAGATTGATCAAACGAAGTTGAAAAGTCATTTCTCATATTACAAATTATAAAACTGAAAACTTATATATGAAATCACAAATGATCATAGATTTTAATAATTTGTCTCANATTTATATTAAATTAATTTATGTATTTTTCAAAAGATTATTAAAGATGCAAAATATTAAATTAATTTATGTATCTCCATAATGCATGATTACCAACTCTTCCGATTTATGCATAGATGTCAAGTGGGAATTGCTATTTATAGACCATAATTTGATTTTTATCGTAAATCTAGACCCC
>OVAF01001992.1:0-18147 GCA_900406245.1 Odontarrhena argentea | reverse complement strand
AAGGTGATCCATGAGGGTGATTAAGATTTCAATTGAGAAAATTTTAAGTCCGTATTAGGTTCAAATTGATAGGGGTGGCATCTAAGCGATTGAGTACTAGCAATTGCAAAAGAATCTAAAGCGAAGAGATCAAGATACTAGACAAAACTTTCTCTAAAATCCCATAAGCTAACAAAAGGCACTACTAAACAATTGATCAAGGTTGTCTAAATAAAAACATCAATATAAGCACTTCTCATCATTGTCCCCAAGCAATTCTATATGTCAAAGTCTTATTCTAAAATAATGTAATGCAACTACATGAAAATTGAAAATATTTTTGGTTTTTGTTGAAAAATTTTAAAATTTTTCATGAATTTTAACTATTGACAGTGCAATGCATGACAAGGTAAACAAAACAACTAAAATGGTAATTAGCTACTAGCTCTCTCCCCAAACTTAAATTTCATCGTCTCCGATGAAACTTAAATCGAGGAAAGAGAACCAAAACATGAAAAATAAATAGAAGATGCAATGGTATTTACAAAAGTTGAAATATGTACCTTGAGGTTTAGAAGTGTTCATTGGCACCCCCATCAAGTAGTATATCTCTTCTATCTCAAGTGCTTAGATGATTAATGATTCTCTAGTCCAAATCCCTATAAAGAGATTAGCTAAAATGTAATTAGCGGGGACTAATCAACTTAAAGTGTCACACTCATAATTATTCAAGTCATTACCAACATTAAGACCTTATGACTAACATTTGTCAAATTTCACTAATGCAAAACCAACATCCAAAAACTCATAATATCAATCTCTAAACCCAAAAATAAGCTAAGGGATTAACATGCTAGATCAATACTATTCAATTCATGTTAGAAGCACGAGCTTGAGGATTAGAATGAGCATAACCAAACAATGAATGTAAGGATTCAATAAGGCAAATTCATGTTTGGTCAAAATCGGTTTTACAAATCCAATTAATTGGGGTTGGACGAATTTTGTAATTAGTTTTACAAAATCCCAATTAAAAGGGGCCGACAGTTATAAAACAAATTTTTTCAAACCCAATTTATACCTTAATTAACCATTATAAAGAGCTTTTGAGTTTTGAGGACATTACCTTGGTTGATGAATGTCATTGGTTTGCAAAAGATATGATGGTAAATGACTAAAGAAAGTGATAAAAATCCAATTCAAAATTCAAGCACAAGAGAAATTGGAGAAGAGTACCAAAAACCTAATTTTCTTCTCTAAGTGGATGGACAACAAGAAAGAATGGGAGAAATGATGTGTGAAAAACAAGGGAAAGCTTTAACTTTATCAAGGACCACTTCGTCTGAATTCTTTGTCTCCATTAGGAAAATTATATTCGGGAATTCTAGTTTACAAATTTCCTTAAGACGACGAATTGTTGCGGGGTTTCCTAAACCACAACAATTCCAACTAGCTATGGCTAAGGAAGAGGAGGGTTTCGGGGCCGAAAATCCCCCGGTGCCCTTTTGCTAGAAGGAAAGACGTTAATAGCAGGTTGATTCCTATCAGACGGCCCTGGTTTGTCTGAGGGCAGCTGGTGAGTAGTGGTGTTAGCCGGTTGGCTAGAGGTAGCTTGCTGATCTGCCTGAGAAGAACCGTGTCCAGCACGGGGGGTCCTGCGCTTTGGAGAATTTTGAATCTGACACACCTTTCTCTTCCTGGAGTTAGTGCCTTGGAGGGGCATAGGAGCTGTTGTGAGGCGTTTCTTGAGAGATGGGCGACCCCTACGTTTTTTAGGGAGGCCTTCAGCATTCGTGACAGGGGAAACTCGGAGTTGAGGTAGATCATCTGACAAGGAGGGTGCCTGTTCCATCTGTTGGTCGGGCTGAGCAGGTGCAGAGATGATTGAGGCTTCGAACAGTCTAGCAGCGGTGTTAGCCATTAGATTTTGGGTCTCTCCCTCTAGGACCCGTTGATAGCGTGCAGCCCGTTCAAGCGGATCAAGGACGTTGCAGTATTGAATCGACACTTCCCTGAGATCCATGAGAATCTCTTCCTCAGTTTGTGGGGGAGGGGGAGGAGGGAAACTTGCAAGGTCCAGGTTTCGTTCGAGAGGAGGACGGCGAGTACGAGGAGTAGTAGTGGGTTCCCGTAGGGCACTTGTGACCTCAGGAGCTTCTTTTTCCCGCCATTGGAGAGTGGGAGTTTGAGCCAAAGGGTCTCTGTGCGGATTGGATTGGCTTGTTTGGGGGGAGGAAGCAAGAGCTCTGTTTTGTGGGGGCCGGTTCAGGGATCTGTGTGTTGCGAAAGGATATCCAGTCCCATGAGGTGTCCCTTTAGTAGTGGCGAGAGGAGCTCTCCTAGCTGGTGGTGATCCCTGTCTAGCGGTTACACTGTCTTGGCGCCTTGGTTTTGAGGATATTCGTTCCCCAAAACGGCGTCCATGGCGGTCAAGCCTTTCCACAAAATCTCGGTCTGTGCCTCTGGAGTTGTAAGTGGATGACCTAGTAGGGTTCCTGGATTTGCTGTCAGGGGAGTGGGGCTGTCGTTCTCGCGATGTCACTGCTTTGGGGAGGGTGGGGCAGTGATATGCATCATGAGTGAGGCAGAAACACCGGTTACAGTGTTGTTGCAGTCGGTCATAGTGGAGGGAGACTGTAGCTTCCATTCCTTGTCCAAACTCAACCACCATTTCCTGAGTTAGTGGTTGCAGGCCATTTAAGAGAAACCTCACTCGTGCTGAGGTGGAGGAAATCTCCAGAGCTTCAAAGGTGCCAAGTTCCTTGCTAATGTTTCGGACTAAGGCATCGTGCCAATAGTGGAGAGGAATTACTCTAAGTTGAATCGAGAATGGGATCTGAGATGGAAATGTGGGAGAGATGACGGGTTCCCATTGCTGAAGTATCACCATCCAGTTTGCAAAATGATACGGCCGGTTTGCTAAGACTCTGTTCATATCCTCTGTGTGAGTGAAGCGGAATAGAAACAACCCATTTCCAAGATCTGAGCCTGTAGCTCTGCCGTGGAATTCCCAGCGGTTTGAGAAATATGAAATCATCGGCCAGAGCCGCTGAACGTCAGGGTTTGTGAGTCTGCCAATTAGAGTCTTTGAGTGCTCCTTTACCAGCTCTGTGGTGTCAATGGAAGGAGCTCTGATGCGTCTGCGAGGTGGGGAAATGTCAGGTGGGGCAATAGCCTTCCCTTTCTCTGCGTATGTCAGTCGTTTAGCAATAGTCGTCGTTGTCAAGGTGAACACTGTCGAAGCCGGAGGCAAGCTAATCGGGGCTCTCTGAACCGTGTGGCGGAGCAGACTATATAGATTTAGTAGAGGGAACTTCACTGAAATGTAGCGAGTATTGGAAGGGAACTGAGCTAGTTAGTGCAAGACGAGCAGGAGGATTGTCGTGAACAGTGATGAAGAATTGCCATAGCAGCGTCCGAGATCGGTAGCAAAGGGGCTGCAGTTGGAAGGAAGAAAACCGGCTAGGTTCCGGTGAACACAAGGTTCCCGTCGACCCACCGGTGAGGAGTTTTGTTGTAACCAGAGGTGAACAGAGGCTTGGAGAGCGACAGGAGAAGGGTTGACTAAGTTTTCTTCCTTATTCGTGTTGAAGCAGAGTTTGGTAGAAAAGGGATTTTTGAAAAAGTTGCCGAGAATGGTAAAAACCGGAGGGTAACCAAACAAGAATTGACTCAGCACCAAAGGTAAAGACCGGTCTCGAAAAAGTCGCCTGGGAGAAAACGAAAAAACTGATATTCTTTAGACTATTGAACAGGTTCATTAAAATGTCTAATATTAGTTTGGTGTTTCATTCTGTATTTTTATTTACAGACTATGGATCATTATAAAGGTTTCATTGACATCATAGGCATAAGTGTTAACACCTTTTCTTTGTTCACCACTTATTTTGTGATATGATCAAGTAATAAACTACAATATGTGTTATTTGCTGCAGCAAGCTTTTTTCAAATGTGCATATGAGTGCTTTGACAGAAGAAGAAACCAAGAAGAGATAAGTAACTGCGTTGAGCACTGTAGTCCCTTTATTTTCAAACTCTTCTACCTATGAGAAATGGCATGTGACAATAAAGATTTTGTTAAAAAAAGGAAGGATGCGCGATCAGTGAATAAGGGAATATTTTGGTATAGGTAGATGCTATGTGTAATAGATAGGGACCAAGAAAGATGTTGTCCGTAATAGATACGGTACCTAGAATCGTAGTGGAACCATCAGAGTTTCCCATCCTCAGTAATCGGTCAACTTTTTCAAGGTCTCAGTCAAGAAGCTGATTTTGTTCATAGACATATTAGTTTACATTCAGGTTTAAGGTTTCATTTCAGAGAGAGACTGAAAATGTCGATCATTTATATATGATCTCATTGTTCGTATTTAATACAAGAACTTCCATTAGGTAATATTTTAGCTCCAAGCTCCCAAGACTCAGAATTATTTTACTCTTAGAATCACTTTTCAGAAGTTTTTTGAATCAACAGGTAATGCAAAGTCTTCTAGGTTTATTTTACCCTAGGGCTGAAAGGTGTTAGTCATTGGATGATGAGGAATTGGGATTCTACTTTCTACTTGAAGATAACCTGAATGGATACTTCGTGTATTGTCGTTTAGCTCTGTGAATCAGATTACAAGGGAAAAGCAAGTAGTTGGCCTGAGATCAGATTACAACAAGGGAAAAAAAATATATCAAATTTAAGTTTTCAGGCCTTTGTATATATGATTTCTACCTCAATAAATTTGTCTGAAAGTCCATGTAGTATCATGTAAAACTCTGTCTAAAGTCCATGTAGCTATCCATATCCAAGTTATCCAAAATGGCTTCCTGCTGCTGTGGAATCACGAGGTGATGGCTTCATTTGTGGTAACATTGCTGTTAACCATAGAAGCACCATTCCTTGTGATACGGTTCAAAAATAATTAATTTCGGTTTAGAAAACCGGATTCAATTGAACTAATCTTATATTAGAGAAAACTTTATCTAATCTTATATTAGAGAAAACTTCCAAAGAAGATTATATTAGAGAAAACTTTATCTAATCTTATATTAGAGAAAACTTCCAAAGAAGAGAAAATGCAATATTCAAATTGGCCACGAGCACATAATGGTAGCTCGATTGTAAAGTCATGTCTTTTACTCTACCCAAACTAAAACAAAAAAAAGATGTTTAGGGGGATAAATATTCAGCGCATAAGGATTTGAATACACTACATATACTAATAAGAATTTTTATATATTACTTATTAAAATATTAGTAATTATATATATATATATATATATATGTATTACAGAAACAATATATAGTTTTGAAATTTAAATCAAATAGCCATAATTTCAAAAAATAAACATAAATAACCCCCAAAATATCGAGTAGGACTAGACAAAATAATCGGAACCGAACCGAAAATAAGTTAATTCGTATGGTGTATATATCAAATCAGTTTGGCTTTTTATTTTCTTTGGACTAAAAGAGTTTAATACGAAATAAACTCTATAATATAATGTAGGGGCTGTTATTGGTTGTAGAATTTGTGTGGATTCTAAGAAATTTAAAAATCTGAGATATTTTGTAAATCTGGTGAATTTGATACAAATTTCAGAAATTTTTATCAAATATATATTTATGGATTTTTAGGATTTTTATTGATTGTCGTTGATTTAGAACTTTTTTTTTAAGAATTCTCTTTAGAGAGTAATAATATAACTTTCTTCTCTATTATAAAAATGAAACAGTCTCTAAAGTACAATAATTTCTTCTTGAAATCATGATTTTTTGGATATTTGCAATACTTATGATCCTTAGATATAAGTTGTTCATGAGTGGAAAAAGAGTTGGAGAAGTCAACCTACATAATCATTTTGCATAATCGAGTATTGGAGAATCTGGGTATATAATCATAATCAATATTCAAGACAAAAATGAAGAAATCTGGGTAACCTACCACCAACAGTAATGTATAAGAGACACACAACAAGACGAACAACACAACTCATTTTTCTCTTTTTTGTCTTTTTATTTGTTAAAAAATATTAAAATGTTGACTTTTTTGCAAAAAAAAGAGAGAAAAATAGTGGATTAATGCACAAAAAAAATTTAATAACTTTTTCAAAAAAAAAACTAAAGGGAAAATTCCTTAAAAAATACGTGAACTTAATTATTATATTTTCCGTCAAAGATAAAAATTCAAGTATTTTGGGAAAAAAATAATTAAGTTCACGTGTTTTTAAGAAATTTTTCCCGCGAAAAAATACCTAAACCCCAACTGAGTTATATAAAAAAAAAAAACTTGAATTGATCCTCGACTCCTAGCTGAAAAACCGAAACATAATCGAGAATCAAATGGATACCGGAATAGCAAAAAATACATTCATTCATATATATTTTATTATTTAAGGTTGGTTATGGTAGGATATATTTCATAAACTTTTTTCTTATAATTATTTCAGTTTATTCGGTTATTTCGGATATTTATGGGTATTTTTGGATAATTTAGACATGGGAACAAAAGTCTGAATATTAACGGATGTATTGTATAAATATTTTAGCGCATATATACTTAAAGTTTGAGAAATTTTTTTACATCACATATCTTATGATCTAGAAAAAAAAAATGTGTGACGCATAGTGATGCAAATCTTGGAATCTATTGTCAGCTCATTTTTTTGATGGTCAACCTTACAATATGCTCACCTTCCTCATTATATTCCTACATTCTTTGAATTATATTTAATAATATAGTATATCAAAGGATAACTCAATTTGTTTTTTCATATTTTTTTTTTTAAATTAGGGTTGTGTCTTCCGCTGTCTAGCAATGGATTACACTGCAATAGTTTTTAATGACGCCTGGAAAAACGAGCAAATTTTTTCGTGTATTTGTTGATTTTAGAAAGGTAAAAGGGTCTTACCTCTTGCTTTGAAAGGTTTAAATGGGAAAAAGTCTATGTTGAAACTTAAGTTGGAAAAGAATAAAGAAAAAACTATGGTCGTAGAGTCATTTTGGCTTGATGAAGATGATATTGATCTATTTGAAGATGTTGTTAAAATTGAGGTAAGTTTTTTTCTCGCTTGATATTTTTGTCATTGTAGACATAATAATACTCACTCCATTGTTGCCTACATAATATGTTCAGGATAATGATGCGCCTCTCATGATAACTGATGGTTTTGGTGAGTATACACAAGAAGATTCGTCCTTGACGCCTATATCAAAGAGGAAAATTGATAGCACTGACTCAATTACAAATAGAGACCAGAATTCGGTTAACAAAAAGATCAAATTGGAGCCTACCAAATAAATTGATATTTTCTGACTTAAAAGTTCAATATTTCGGTTTTTTTTTTTTTTGCTTTTTTGTTTTTTTATCATTTCTCAAATGCACTACATTTCAATTACTTTAAACTTTTTGGGTTTCTTAATTTTAAATGTTAGATTTTCTTAATATTTCGAATAAAAATAATTAGACTAATTACTTAGGTTCATAACATATTACTCGCATATGTCTTACTTTTTACTTCTTTTATTATGCATAACATATTACTCGCATATGTCTTACCTTTTACTTCTTTTATTATGCATTTTACAATAATTCTTCACAATAACTACTTACTTTTTAGCGATATAAATTAAACAATAAAATTATTGAGCCCAGCAATTTTTGCGGGGGGTTTTTCTAGTATAAACTATAATATTAGTCTAATATGTTTGATGATTTTGTCTTTCAATTGCTTCTCACCTGATGTTGTTGACAATGTCATATTCAAGTGATAATTGTTAAAGCAATGAGCGCCGCTGGTTATAATATCCTTAGGCTAGTTCTTTTTTAATAAACATGTTTTCTCTAGCTGATTGTCTTTATTTTATGTCGCAAATGTAGTTGGTACTTCTTCATTCATTCCAATGTGGAATGGAATTGGTCACATAACAATGTTTGTTTAACGTTGGATCTCAATTCCTCTAATTTATATCTTTCTTCTCTGATAAAATATTTATGATGAGGGTCACATAGATAATCTTTATAATAAAGTGAAGTTACATTCATCAATTATTCCTGAGAGACGGCCATGTATCTTTTTTAAGTATTTATTTTTTATTTTAGTCCCTCTCTATTTATTTTTTTCTTTTATTATCTATTAAGTAATAATAATTACATCAAAAATAAAAATGTGTTTAAGATAAAAATCGTTATCATTTATATTAAAAGAGAAACGCTTCACATTATTTCTTTTATTATATTGGTAATTATTGTCAGATATATTGATCGTATTTCATTTGATCGTTAGTTATGTGTGATTTCACTCTACGAAAGCTCTTAAAAACAATACTACCCAAGTAAATATATGACTCATATTAGAGGGCCAAACGGCTATTTTAACATACACTTAATTAACAAATAATAAATGCATCTTAAAATACACTTTCGATACTAGGGAAAAATCTAGAAAATTCTAACAAATAACACTTTTTAAATACTATTTTGCAAATATATTTACAAAATTACCACTTATTATCCAAGCTATATTTTTTCATAATTGAAATTTTTTTTAGGGTTTAGGGATCTAGAAATTCGATTTAGTAAAGTAAAAGTTTCTAGGTTTAAGATTGACTTAGAGTTTCTAGGTTTTAACTTTTAGGGTTAAACTCTTATAGAATTACGGTTTATGATTTAATTAATAACTATTAAAATTTAATCTTTGGTGTTTAGCTCAGCGATTTATGGTTTGTTATGAATAAAACCACTTTTGGGGTTTAGGATTTTAGAATATGGGTTTTTAAACCTTAAACCCTAGATCTTAAACCCTATATATAGTTTTAAAAGTATACACAAAAATAGTAGTTTTGAAATTGCTCGAATACAATTTGTTCCACACAAATAATAAATCAAATTTCTTAATACTTAATTACATATATAAAAAATAATTGTTCATACAAATAATATTTCTATTTTTGATGTAATTATTGTAAATAAATAGATAATAAAAGAAAAAGTAAATGGAGAGGGACTAAAATGAAAAAAAAAATGTATTTAAACTTATAAAAACTTATCGATCGAATTTTCAATGAACAACACATTTTTCAAGATACTATAAGAGAGTTTTAACATATATATATAACTTGTTTTTTTGGCACCCATCAATATATTCTTACATTATATTTTTCCAATATAATATATTTGTATCATATTCTTAAAATGTAATAGATTTCAAATCTGCGCAATGCGCGGACCATCCCCTAATTTAACAATACTTCAGAACTCATGTATGATTAATAAAGGGATGCTCGTATTCAAACACACACTTTTAAAGCATACACAAAATGTGTACAACTTTANTTTAAAAAATTTTTTTTTTTTTTTTTTTTTTTTTTTAATCAACCTCGCCATCGATTACAGAAAAGAAAAGAAAAAGTGAAACTGAAAAATAATTACGCTCATAGAAAAAATGAAAAACAACAAGAAGATTACAGGCGGGTTTTAAAAATTGTCATCATAAACGACTGCATGATGTATTGTGAAGCAAAAGAGACGAAGTGATAGAAAACTTTGAGGCTTCAAAATCAAACTCTACTAAATTATCTTGCAGTTGATATCCTCCAATTAAAATCGCAAGCCCACTACTATCTTCTTTAGCCCTAAAGGCTAAACACACAACAGACTTATTCACCTTCACCAACGAGTTTGCGCCGTAGATATTCCACTTGGCTCCTCCTTTTAGTATCAAACTGATCACTGGAGTAATTTTTCCACCAAAACTGCTTGAGCTAAAGCAGTCATTGAACGGAGCCACGGCTTCTCGTTTCTTGGCATTACGGGAAAAGGCATTAACAAGAGTTTTGTAAATGGAAGGTTCCAAGTAAGTGTAAGAAAACCCTTCATAGATCATTGTGCCTCCTGATTCACTCGACTTGTTGAGAGTCAACAAATCTGGATTAATAGAGAGCGTTTTTCCGTTGACTTGGATAGATTTCACATCTATGTAATACAAATCATTCACGTCCCCTCTTATGAGTCGGAGAAGAGGAGTGGAAACTAATAACCCCGAGACATCTTTACCATTAGGCGGTAGCTTATATGGGCCGCCGCCTATATAAACAATCCCTGAATCCTTAGAAGGTAAGCAAAGAGCAACTTTGAAGGGAATCTTGTACGAAGATACAAGGCTATTAACCAAGGACATAGGGCCTTTACTTAGTCCGATGGTGCCGCGTGAACCAGGGTAGGGAATATAGTCCACACCATACATAGTCATGCAAGCGAGAGGCACCCTCGTTGTGAGCTTGAATGCTACGTTAGCTGAAGTTGACATGTAGCTTAGGGTAACATCATCTTCAAGTAGAAAGCTGTAAGTGCCGTAGTAGAGGGGACTAACACACGTGTTGTTTCTGCAGGTAGGACCATAGGAGCCCGAGCAAGTGGAGCATTCACCTAACGCTTTTTTGCATTTGCTAGACCCGCAGAGAGTATGTGTGTAGGTGGTTGACTTATAGCCGTTTTCTATGCATTGAAACCATAAGGCTTCGCCTGTAGTGGCTATGGTAAAGCTAATCACGAGTGGTGGATCGCCGACTGTTACATTGGTGTAGTAGCTATTGTAATCTTTAAAAACCGGAAGAACAAAAGTACGAGGCTTTTGATTTGGCCTTGGCTTCGGCTTTGGGCTGGATTCAGCTGAAGATGTGGTCGTTGCGATTAAAACGAAGACGATGTTTAGAAATATGAATAAGCGAGACATTTTTTTGGTTGATGGAATTAAAGGTAGATATGCTTAATGTGTGAGACTTTAAGTTATGAAACTTAGTACTCATTTGGATAAATATATATACACGGAGAACAAAGTTGGAAAACACTTGCCGTATTATTTGTATGAGTAATGTATGTATACAGTTTCCAAATTGCACCTTTTTTTTTTTTTGGTCAACTAAAAATAATATATGAGTAATGTATGAGTAATGTATCTCTCTTTTTTTTTTTTCCAAATTGCAACTTATATGTCATTAACAAAGAAAAAAAGAGATCTAGATCTAGATATCAATTCGGGAATGGTAGTTCATTTGTTTATAACATTTTTTATGATTGTTTGGAGTACAATTTTATAAAACAAAGTATCATACACAACTAGGCTAATAAATGTAGACTGAAGTCAAAGATTTGCGCATCTCAACTCAAGAGCCGGCTGCGGAAAAAAAAAATATAAAAATCAATAATATTTTTTAGTAGCAAGTAGTTATTATTTTTTTTTTTTTCAACCACAATAATATCGATTGGACCCAACTGTACTAGAGTTTAAAGAACGAGACTCGATCCGGATGTACTGGTGTTACCTGCCTTCTGTGGACTTATAATTTGTCATTAGGCCAATGTCACTTGTGCCAAGTAGTTATTTATTAGATTATAATTACAGCATCACGAGGACAAAAATATATAGTTACCGAAACTTCATGACATATGTAATAACAAAACAATATATATATATATATATATATATATATATATATATATTTGTTCATAAAAAATACTCCATCTGTTTCAATTTAAATTGATTTAAGATTTTTTTTGTTGTGTTTCAACTTAAATGGAGTTCTCACTATTCTAGGTAAAATTGTCATTACTTTATTCTAACACTTGTGGTTGAGCGCGGATTGTGTGAATTAGAAGATAAATTATATGTTATTATGTTAATACAATAAATTAGGTTTAAAATTTAAATTTTGTATTTATTTTAATATTGTTCTTCTTATTTTATAAATTAGATATAAAATAGAGAATATTTTCGATTACATCTCTGGTCAAATTCTCCGTTCTTTTTTAGTAAAATGGTTGTAGGATTTTTTTTTTTTATTGTTTTTTCTGATAAATTATTTGTTTGATTGTGAGTGGATGTGGTATATATATGTGTTGAATTTTTTTCTTATGCTATACGTTTAAATTTTTATGCATGAATATAAGAAATGACTTTTCAACTTCCTTTAGTCAAATAATAAATTAATATCATCATAGATGTAATAATTAATATATAGAAGATTATATGCATGCCATGTCATTGATGAGGTGTCATCACAAAAAAAGAGAAAAACTAACTGTATAGTAATAGACTCTTGTGTTATTGGTCAAAAAGTTCTAAAAATCATGTAATTAATAAGAGAGATGATTTATATTGATACTAGGGGTTGACCCGCGCTACGCGCGGGATGTTTGAATTAGTAGATAATTTATATATGTTATTTATCTATTATTATAAGTTCTTTTCTCTTTGTTAAGGTTTTTTTTAATTTAATTTGGTTTAGAAATTAGATTAATTATTCAATTTAGTATTATGATTGTTAATATATTTCCTTAATCCATCTTAATGCTTTGTATATTTTACTATTATAATAATTTGTATTTTATTTTGTTTAAAAATTAATAAAGATCGAGTAAGTGCATTTCAAGATTTGGGAGGCCAAAGTGATAGACATATAGTGTGAATAGGATGACGAATAATTTTGGTTATTTGTGTGTCATTATATATCCATTTCATGTTTAGTTTTTTTTTTTTTTGTGTTATTGTTTGATATTTTGATCTTGTATAATTATTTCTATAAAGAAGTTCTCACAAAATTTGAATATATTATTTAGGTTAATTTCGTGGTTGTTATTTTATTTTTTTAGGCAAACTTAGACGTTCTCGGTTTTTGCTATTTATAACATGTGTATGTGTTGTTTTATTTAAATAAATAAGCTTGTTAATACTTTAAAGAAGAAAATACATGAGTACTTTAATAGTCTTATTGAAACATAATTTAAAATGATATTTGGGTAGATAGTATGTGGCATATTTCTATCTAAATAATGTATATAAATTTGGCCATCATTTTATAGTAATAGCAGTTGTTGCATTGTCTGTTGACCCTGTGGATATTGCATCCGCATTCGACTGGTCGGTTTGCTCTTAAACTTGTGATGTATAGATTTTTTCTCATCACCCTTATTCCATGTAAACCTCTTTTATTGTTTCTCCAACATTGTTCCGCCTTATCTTTGTTTGTTTTCCAATCCAGTTTGCCGAGATATGACCTTCCCTCGTCTATTTCTCCCATGCATAACAAAAGTTACTCCGTAAAGGTAAATAGTATTTTCATATGAACCTTGAGCGGCTATTTCTAGATGTCGCAATCCTGTGTCTGTATTGTCGCGAT
The DNA here is from genome assembly GCA_900406245.1 of Odontarrhena argentea. Lineage (NCBI taxonomy): Eukaryota > Viridiplantae > Streptophyta > Magnoliopsida > Brassicales > Brassicaceae > Odontarrhena > Odontarrhena argentea. The sequence goes on along the minus strand of OVAF01001992.1, from coordinate 5,002 downwards.
GAAAATAGTCGAGGATGCCCTTGATGTAGTGCGCCTCTACGTTTCCATTTTCTAGACACCTCTCCATTAGGTCTTGGTATCGTTTGACCGCAACTAACGGTTTCATGGCTAGTGGTTTTAGGTTGATATTTTTGTAAATGCGAGAGTCGTTGGTAGCGGTTTTTAGTTTCTTCGATACTACCATGGCATTGCGAATGCTCGTTCTTGAAAATTTAGCGACTCGAGCGAGAATATCTCCCAATATATCTCCCGGCAAATTCTCCATTTTTTGAAGGTATAGTGTTTGTAGGATTTGTTGTTTGTTTTTTTGAAGCATATATTTGTTTGGTTGTATTTTGGTGGATTATATATAGGTGTTTGGTTTTAGTGGAATGATTGTGATAATAATGTGGATTGATTTGTGATCATTACGAATTTATTAATATGGATATTGGTATTATGTGGTTTGAATTTGACTGTTACATATTTGTGTAATTTACTAATATGATTCTTGGTTGATTAGTTTGTTTTATCATGTATGTTATCCTTGATTTTTTAAGTCATTATTTTTTTTTCCTTTTTCTTTTATGATATTGCTTGCCGTTGTTTTGTCATTCATGTTTGTTTTATTGTTGTGACTATGAACATATCATTATGTGAAAACATACCAACATAATTATCGTTTGAAAGAAAAGATAATTGTTGACAAAAAAAGAAAGAAAAGATAATTTTTCTTATAACCAAATTATTTAAATTGACGTGAACATAACCTCTATGTAACATTCAAAACAACAAATGAATTGATATTTTGAGAGTCCGTAGAGTATATAAAACTTGGAGTTAAAATCATAGACATGTCCATATAATTTAATCTGTGGTTTTACTAAATAATTTGTTTTTTTTTTTAAAGGTACTTAGTACTTACACTATTAATTTTTTAAAAAGTAATTATAAGTAAGTTGTTGTGGTAATTAAAAAATGAAGAAGAGAGGTGTTGTCCTAGAAAATTATTAAACTTGGGCTTTCTCATTAAACTTAAACTTGGGCTTTGTCATTAAAAGTAATTATAAGTAAATTGTTACCATTCTCATTTAACTTGGGCTTTGTCATTAAAAGTAATTATAAGTAAGTTGTTGTGGTAATTAAAAAAAATTTTAATTGATATTAGGAGAGGATGAGGTGGACGATGAGGTGGCGGCACCAGAAAGGAGGAAAGGTAACTTTATAGATATAGATTTTTATTTTTTCTTAATTATCGTGTAAAAACCTTAAAGACAATTTATATTGAAACAGTGGGAGTATTAACTTTCTTTAGTTTCAACTTTTAAAAAATTTGGGGTTTTTCATTGACCGTTAAGATGATGTAAGTTTTGTTTTTTTTTCCTTTGCATCCACCCTGAACCAATCCATCGGTTGCTCTTTCAAGTAAAACTTATTTGTCTAAGATATTTTTACCAATAACTTTAAAATTTTAAAATATCAATAATTTTTATAGATCCATAGAATTATTCATAACAACATTAACATTTTCTTAATTTATATAGTATTTATAAAAAAAAACCAAATTTATAAATTATCGAAAGTATGTCAGTATTAAGTATTAACTAAATTAATGGCAATTATCCATTCAAGCAGTTATGTTTATTACCACAAATTATCAGTTCGAGTAGTTATCAAAATTCATTATTCAAATTATCAATCTCCAATTATTGTGTGCTATCAAATAAATTCTTAAGTTTTAATTACCGTTTTTTATTTTTGTCAACCATATAACATTTATAGATCACAACTGACAATCCGTTAGCCTAAATGTTCTGTATAATACAGACGAGAGAATTCTCGGATGTAATTGTGAGAGCCGCGTATCACTATCACTATATTATGGTTACTTCACCTTTAATTATCCATTTAGATCATATTTTTTAGTATTCGATATCTAGATGAAATTGTCTTTTATTCATTTCAATAATCGCAAAAATGGATTTATTTTTTGTTCTTTTTGTTTACCAAATACAACAAATACATTTATGTTGAATAGTGGACTGAATGAGGCTGGACCATGTATGCAACAAGAAAATGAGAGATCATATCACGGACTCCACCAATCTCTACCTCCCCCAGCACATGATATATACCCTAAACATCCCTCTCACATTTTTTTTTCTTTTCACAATAGTTCACCAGTCCCCTAAACATCCCTCTCACATTTTTTTTTTACAATAGTTCAGCATTATTATGCATTAATCTAGGTTTGAACCCCGATGGTGACATAGTGTCGATTTGGATTTGCCCCATATTTGTTGGGAAAGTCCGTTTAAAGAAAAAAAAACATGTAAAATCCGGACTAAATTCGGAAAACAAAACTGACACAAAATCGGAAAAGAAATCCGATATAATCGGAATAAAAAAACGTAAACGGAAACCTTGAGAAGTTTCTCTCTTTGAAGGATCTGAAGAGAGAAGAGTAGACTTTATGAAGTTTAAATTACGACTTCGATATTTTATTCTATAGATTTACAAAGAAAAAAAAGTACTATAACTTTGGAGTACCAAATATCTATTTTTTATTGTTGCAATAGTAGAGAATACCAAGTAACATTTTTCGTCATAAAAAAAAAACTAGTAACATTTCCAAACATTTTTTGATACTCGATTGAATGTATTATTGAAGTAGAGATCAATTTGATCGTTTTTAGAGATTAATTTTATGAAGAAACTCAAAATGTTATGAAAATTCATGTTTTAAAATTGAAGATTTTCATAATTTAAAACAATGCATAAAGTGACAATTTTATGTTAAATGAAAGCACAATACCTAGCGATTTTTAAAACGCCTTGTTTCCCTACAATTTTTTTGAGCAAAATATACTTGAGTTTACTTACAATTTCATTTCGGGCAGACGATTGTACTCCACGGGTCCTTGCAACAACATCATCATCTTCCTAATCACTTTCGGTTTCAGAATCATCTTCTCCTACATATTCCGAAACATAATCCCTCTCTAACAAAGGGCTATCGCGTGGTGGCTCCGGACTCCCATCGTCCTTGCCTTCGCCTTCTTGTTCATTCACGGCGTTGAGTGGTGGCGGTGGAGTGGTGGCGGTGGAGTGGTGGCGGTGGAGACTCTCCTCGTCCTCGTCACGGAGTTGTGGAGAAGTTTACGACTGAGGGTCTCCCATAAAGCTCTCCACGAAGGGACCTCAAGGTCCTTTCCTCATCGCTTTCACCATGACCAAAAGAGATTTGAGGATGATTGGGAGAGATGGAGGGTGATTCAATGGGAGAGATTGAGGATTTGTTCTTGTTGTTTTTTTGGGTTATACTGGGGCTATCGAGAGTGAGGAGAGGGAACAATCTCGTTTTCAATGTCTAATTAGAATGGAAATGAGGGATTTTGTATCAATTGGTTTAGGGGAAACAGTTAAGGCAACGATTATAGGCGGTTTTCGAAGAACAGAAACAAACCCAATGGATCCGAGTTTGGTGTCGGATCCGACCGGATCAGCCAGGTTGGGTCATGTAATTATGTTGAACTCTCTGGTTTTTGTGTAAATAATCTCATTTTTCTTCAATTTCTTTGTTTTTCCTTAATTATTTGAAAATTAGAGGAGTATATGGGAACAATTTCTCTCAAATGAAAGCTTATTAGCCATTCATCCTCAAAATCCGCACTTAGCTCGGCATGATCTTTGGAAATCTTCGGGTGATGATGTCTGGGTGTAATAAAACCATCCAAAATAGGCAGACAAGCGTATTTGAACCGGATTTCGGGGTCATTCCTCTGAAGCATGGTCATGACATGGTCAACAAAAACATAATCGGCCTTTCCAAAAAGTTCTCCCCAATACGGCTAGTCTCCTGCTTTGCATCACTTCCTCTTCTTCACCGGCGGTGGGAAAGCTCCACTAGGGAGACTAGTTACTATTTTGAACACCCTTAAAGAGAAACAAATTGGATTACCAGCAAAGAGAAACCACGCTTCATTTTTCTTTTTCACTTCGAGTTGCCTTGTTAGTAGGAAATGTCCAAATCTACCCGTGTAACTTGGTTTATCCATCTTTTCGATGAATCTTCCTTAAAATGTCTTCTTTAATCGATTCAACTCCGGTTCATTCAACGTTTCCAAAATGGCCTCCAGCCGCCACCTACAATTGCATGCGTTAGTCTTCATTCCAACGGTTTCTTCCCGGACGGCAAACATCCTCAATAGAAACTATGAGAAGAAACAGCCACACAACACATAAAAACATATTCAGACCAACATCCATGTGAGATATCAACTAAGAACCCAAAAACAGATGACAAAATGATTTGAATTAAGAGAAAACTAACCTCTTCATTAGGTTCTTCTCCAATTGTTTTGAAAATTGAATTTTTAAAAATTCAAACCTCCCTGTTATCCAATAGGTAGGTAAGCAGATTCTCTGATAGTTACCTAATCTAAGGTTGTTGAGTAGATTGCATTTTAGATACCATCATTAGGGGCATGCCCGACTTAGGAGGGTGGCATTGTGTGCAAAAGCACATGGGCCACTTTTTCTTTTTGTCAATTTTCATTATTTTTTGGGTCTTAATTTTGAAATATTATTATAAAGGGGTCGAAATTTTGATATTGTATGTAAATTGGCAAATCAGTATGTGGTCTATAAAAAGTTTGGGTCGGGCTTGATTAGGCACAATGATATTAAAAAAAAAAAAAAAAAATCAATGACAGAGAGACTTGGTATATGAACCTAATTTCTAATACTAAATGTATTATACCGCACAAATACTCAAATTAATTTATGTGATGTATTTTTCTATACATTGTTGGGGTCAAAAATCCCCCACCCTAAAATCAACAGTCAAGATGACTCAAAAGGAAAGTCAAACTTAGCCAAGAAGAAGATTGACTAGTCAACAGAACAGATACGAATTGAAAGAATGAGTGACGAGTTACAAGGAATACGCTACAACAAATATGGGTTTTGATAGCACACGGATAACGCTATCATATGGGTTTAATAGCATTTTCATAAACGC
>OVAF01001991.1:1401-18147 GCA_900406245.1 Odontarrhena argentea | reverse complement strand
GTTCATGATGTTACAGTTTGACTTGCAATAGTACATGGCTAATTATGCAGCCAACCCTTCTTCCAAATGACCAGAACACTACTTTCCAAAACTAGAAAAAACAAAATCATCAAAATACCTGGTTAAATTTTTTTTTTAATCTCTAAGTGTTATTCAATTCCAAATGTATTTTATATTATTTGATTTTATTAAAAGTGAAATATTCACAAATAAATATTCTCAGTTTACTCAAATTTCATCTGAGAAACAGCTATTAATTCCGCTTTCATTGATCTATAATATTTATAATTTTTAGATTTTTTTTTTTTTTTTGGTCACGATTTATAATTTTTAGATTAAATTCCATTTTAGGAAGGAAAAAAAAAACTAAAAAAACCCTAGAAACTAAAAGGCGTTTGGATCTGGTTAAAGAAACGGACTTGTCTCTCCGTCTTCTTCTTCCTTCTTACTTTTACACAGAGATCGATTCCCAAACTTCACGAGCGTTGGTCTAACGATGTTCTTAAATTCTTAGAAGAGAGAAAAAAAGATTAAACTCTTTTGATTCTTCTAACAACTCTACAAAGTGAGATGTGGACTAACGTTTTCAGAATTGTAAGTCTCTCTCTTTTCATTACATTCACTTTCAATTGTGAGAAAGTTTTAGCCTTTTCGAGAATTTTAGTTGTGGGTTTTGATTGATTTTTTCTACAGGGAGGTCTACATAATGTCTCTTGGTTTCAGTTTCTTCCTAGTGAAACTGAGCTCAATCCTGGCTCTGATAGAAGGTTTATACTTTGAGCTTTTTGTTCAATTGGGTACTTTTTAGTTTAGTCATTGTGAAAGTTTGCTAATTTTATGAACCCACTCTCAGTTCAAGGGCTGAGCAGAATGATGTTGCAACGTATCTCGTGCTTTCGTCTCATCTATGGTTGCAAAAGGAAGGGTTTTTAAGTACATGGACTAATTCTTTTGTTGGACCTTGGGATCCATCTCAGGGTTTATACAATCCTGGTATAAGCTAAAACCATATTCCGCTAGTTAGTAAAATTTTTAGTTGTGTCTGATGAAATGATTGATTTTTTTTTTTTGCTGGTGTGCTTAGATGAAAAGATCAAGCTTTGGCTTTTTCTTCCTGGTCGTCATTCAATAATCTCTGAGAAAGCTCAGGCTGCTGTGTCAAAACTTAGAGGTATATTATACATATATTGCTTTTTGCCTCTGTATATTTGACCGTATTGTCTCTGTGTATGAGTGTTTAGTGCATATGCCAGTGGTTAATGGTTGTACTTGTCTTGGTATATATGCCCTGACTTTTTGTTTCTCTGGTTGAAAGTTGTTGCGTCAGGAATTTGGGTAGCACCTGGGGACTCTGAAGAGGTATCAGTTGCCTTTGCACAGTCTTTACGTAATTGCATTGAAAGGTTTGTTTCTTATGGTATCCAGACATAATGGCTAGATTAGGGACATAGTGGATTGAGATGCCAAATGTAAACTTGTCTGATATTGCCATTGACAGAGCATTAACTGGACTTTCCTACATGAGATTTGGAGATGTATTTTCAAAATTCAGCCCTCAAAGCGAAGAATATTTGAGGTATCTGCAACTTCTTACCATCTAAGCGAGTTCCATCGAAATTTAAAGTCGCTGAGTTCGTTTCTTGTACTATCACCATTAAGAAAATATTTTTTTTTCCTCTGGCTTTTCGACCATGGTTCCTGAGTGTAATTTTTAAAAACGAAAGAAGTTTATGATTAGTGCATGGCTCATTTCCTGGCTAATGCTCCTACTATAATCATGCAGGAGGGGACAGCCTACTGTTGAATTCATATTTGCTGCTACCGAAGAGGCAGTTTTTGTTCATGTCATTATATCTGCCAAGTCCGTAAAGCTTTTTGTTATATATATTCGAAATACTGGTGTAGTGCTTCTTATAAATGTTGTGAAACTTAACACTGATTTTAATGCGTGAAGGAATGTCCGGACACTTTCAAGTGGTGATGCTGAAAGTCTGCTAAGGAGTTCTTTGAAAAATTCCAGTTATAGGCTTCCAGGTTCGTCATTTTTTTCTAGCATCACTTGGAATGCTAACTTCTGCTACTTGTCTGCAATAAATCAGAAGGAAACGATGGAACTAGCTCTATATTTTTTATTACCTATTCCTACTATGTACTGCTATACTACTGAATAGATTGAGAGCATTCAACCTTTTAAACTCCAGATAGAAGCTTGTGTAGTCTAGAGCTACCTAACCCTCTCAAGCAGAGATATAGCATCTCATTTTTTGCATGNTCACAAGGGCTTTTTTTTTTTTTTTTTTTTTTTTTTTGGGAAGAATATGAAACATGTAATTTTTGTAGTCTAACTTTTTGAATTAATACCTGACATAGTTGTTATACCTTGTACACGTGTTTCACAAAAGATAGGAGCTTTATCTTTGATAGAAGTACCTCTCACAGGCTTATGTTTTTCCCTTCAGTGATTGTTTCTCCTCATGGAATGCGGGGCAGCCTCACTGGATTCTGTTCTAATGACCTTGTCAAGCAAGTCTACTTCAGGTGCAATTGATTACTTTACGTTCCTGTCTCCAAGTTGACATGTTAGTGATATACATAGTTGTTGATCTTGATACCAATTGTTTCAGCTAATATTCTTTCTTTCTCACACAGTTCTGGAAACTTAAGGACTTCGAGTGGATATATTGGTCTCCCTTCTCATGTTGGTCGTGGATCCCGTCTGATAAATGGCAATCATCGTTACGTGGAAGTTACACTTGGTTGCTGTCAAAATATAAATGACAAGACAAGTCAAACTAATTCGACCTATACAGTTAACGTGCCCCATAATCAGTGTCCTGAACCTTCTGTTGGGAGTAAAGATCACCGGAAAACAGATCCTTTCTCAGCCTGTGAAAAAAAGTTCATATATCCAGCTGAGGCAGTGCTTGTGCCAATTTTACAGTCGGCATTTGCTAAATTTTCTTTGAAAAGGTAAAATAAACTTCGAGGTGAGGAAATCATTTTTAGAGGTTTGTTGAGTACGTAATGGTAAGATCCAAAACGGCTATGGATGCACAAGTATTCGGACAAATTGACTTTGTAGGATAGTAATGAGAGAGTTTTAGGAACGGATTTAGACCCATGTTACCTATCATCGATTTGAAAAAGATGTAATACTTGTGATCTTTCCTCAGCTTGGAGCTGATGCAAGGTGAAATGGTACTTGCAGATTTTGGCTTCAAAACTGGATAGGACCGTCACTGGCAGGTTCATCGTTATATATGCACTGGTGAGTCTTTCTCTTCTATGTCATCTACATTTTGGAAAGGGAACCCATGACACAGAGGTCTGAAAATGCAATCCATCACTTTCCTGAGAAATCTTTTTTTGTGTAACCCTCATGATTTGAAGCTCCATCGGATTGACATCAGTGATAATTCTAAGTTTTGTTAGAATACTATGCTTAGCTATTTTCTTTTCATTATAACAGTCTGTTCATGATCCCTGAACATTTATACTTTATTTATTTTATTCAGGGCTGGTGATTTTGACTTTCGAGCGTCTGGAAATAAGAGTGATGGCTTTTATGAAAAAAATGGTTATAACAGCAGCGGTAGTAGCCGTAATAGCAGCATTAGTTCAACAAGTAGCGCTTCTAGTGGGAGTGGTTGGAAGATGAATTCAAGAAGTGGTGACCTTGATGCAGATGCAGATTCTTTGACATGTAGGCAATCTAGTTTAACTAGTAATGATGATCGCCTAAAAATGGTATGGTTTTATACGGATGAGGAAATTTCATTGTTGATTGTTGCACTAACTTGCTTGTTACAGTTATTCAACATCATATATTGTATTCTTTCTTATTTATATAATTTCATGAATATAAAAAATAAGCAACTGAATATTCTTTGTAGGGTTCCAAGCGGCAGCGAACAGGGATGGCAGATTCATTCGGTCAAGTAGGTACTGTCACTAATGCACCTATTCAAAAAGCATATAAGCCAGGATTTGATTCCACTACAATTAATAAGTTGTGTTCCAGGCAGTGCAAATGATGGAATTGGTTGGGATTGGGATGATGATGACGACGATGATGATAGAGGAGTTGGCATGGATATCCAGGCACTTCTCTCAGAGTTTGGTGACTTTGGTGACTTCTTTGAGAATGATGCTTTGCCTTTCGGGGAGGTAATTCCTGCCTTCTGTTATCTATCATTATAATAATGAATGATAACCTGCATTCCCTGTGCTGGTGAATGATAGTCTGGTCCTGCCTTAGCTTAGATATTTAGAACAAAGATGATTGAGAGGAAGGGATTTCTGCCTCCCTTTCCCCCTGTCTGTCATGCCTCTTATTGCGTTTCACTCCTATTTCCTTTATTGTTCAATCCTTGTCTTATAAAGAACTTACCTATTATGTTTTTGTAGCCACCGGGAACAGCAGAGTCGCACGCGCTCATGTTTCCTCCAGATTCTGCTGATGTAGGTTCAAGTCCAGTGGATATGATGGATGTATCAGACCAGATTGTTTTGCCTGTTGGGTTTTCCTCTTTTGAGAGCTTTAATCCTGTTCCCCCTGTCATAGATGAGGGCTTAATCAAAAGTCAAGAAGTGCTCATCAGCAGTGTCACTTCAGCTCCTTCAAATCAGATGTCAAGCTCTTCTACTGGTGAGTTTGATCATTTGATGAAAGCAGAAGCTATGATGACCTTTGCTCCCGAGTATGGAGCTGTAGAAGCACCTACGAGTGAGACTTCCTCAACGTTGTTCAAAAGCCCATATCTTCCCAAATCTCATAAAGTGAAGACTTCCGGTTCAAAAACGAGTAGCTATGTTTATGGACCCACACCACCTGCCATTGATTCTGATGGAGCAGCCGATAAGATTTTGCTTGGATCCAAAGTATACATTGGTAACAGTGATGGCAGAACTTTGATTCATTCAAGGAACTGTTACACTAAAGTAGAGGGCAGAAAGGACCAATATGATAAGCTTCCTACTGTAACTGGTGTCAACAATAACACAAAGGAAGGTGCCTCTCAATCAAAATACTCAAACTATAGTGCTTCTACTGCTGTTAAGGCTGTACAGGGGAAAAAGACTGATGGTATATCTGCTGTTGTTAGTACTTTATTATCTTCAAAGACCTTGCTGGCAACAGACGTAGGAAGCGTTATGTTTCAAGCTTATATGTGTAGGATGCGGCACATAGTCATCTCTTCAAAGCACAGTTCACCTGTTAGTCTGACTAGACTTAGTGGAAACTTTTTTCTGAACCAGCTGCCAAATGAGCCTAGTACTCTGACAGATAACATATCTGCAAGGAACGAGATATATAAGAAAGATATACCTACCAGAATAGCTGGAGATTTCGACGGAGGAATGTTAGATAGCCACATGAGTGCACCAGTTGGCGTGTGGCGGACTGTTTCAGTACCGAAAACAGCAAAACCTGCTAATTCGCCAAATATTGAAGCAGGCTCATCCTTGCCCCATAGTTCATTTAGCGAAGACAGCTTGCTTTCTTATGGTCAAAGGCAGCCATTGCAGGAGCTTCTAGATGGAATAGCGCTACTTGTACAGCAAGCTACTTCTTTCGTTGACTTAGCTCTAGATTCAGATTGTGGGGATGGACCTTATGGTTGGCTTGCACTGGAAGAATTATGGAGACGGGAATTGTCGTGTGGACCCTCTGCTGGCCATGCAGGTTGTGGGGGAACTTTGGCTTCCTGCCATTCTCTGGACATCGCTGGTGTCAAGCTAGTTGATCCACTCTCTGCTGAGGTATGCTTTCAAATTGGTGTAATATGCATGGGAATGAGGGCACTCAATGTCTTAACGTTCTTAATTGTTAGTCATTAGCTGGAGATATTAAGTGGTTACTGGTTTATCGTAAAAAGCTTTGAGCCTGCCGCTACTTCTGGTCTTCTTTGTGCAACTGCTGATAATGTATATGGTGTAGAATGATATTTCTTTCCATTTAAACCTGATTTTAGAGCTTTCTTCTTTTCAAGGTTTTTCCTTCGTCTGTCATTACACTACTGCAATCTGACATCAAAACAGCTCTGAAGTCTGCATTTAGTCAGTCAGATGGCCCATTATCTGTCACAGATTGGTGCAAGGGCCGAAATCAATCAGGGGATGGAGGATCTTTTTCTGAGGGATCGACTGCTGAGTCAAACCTGGGTGAAGGTAGAATTCTAATTCTGATTAAATGGCTTATCATCTAGTTGAACTCTACTGTGGTTCATTAATATCGATAGAGTGACGTGTCAGTATATTTGATTATTCTTTAATTAATCAATGTGCGAATAAACAGTGTCAAATGTAATAGATGGTGTGAAAGGAGAGGAATCATCTCAGAGCCAAGACATATACAGTTCTGAACTGCTCAGACCAACACTTTTTGTTCTTCCGTCACCTTCTATACTTGTTGGGTATGTATGCAGCTGTCTGTCTATTCTATTAACAGTTAGAAAGTTAAACTTTAAAAAAAAAATAGAAATTGGAGTCGACCAAGATGCCCTTGCGATCTGGTTATTCCCTGAAGTAATCATGGTTTCCTTTTTTTAGGATCTCTCGAGAATTTTATGACGTATTATATTGCTGGCGGTTTAGAGCTCTCTTAACCTATGTATATTTCTCTGTGATAGGTACCAAGATGACTGGCTTAGTGTATCAACAAACTCCTTGCCACATTGGGAAAAGGCCCCTTTTGAGCCATTTGCACAGCCAAAAAATGTGAGTATTTAGGACTTCATTTGAGAGAGATGCTTGTGTTTTGCGGCTAATTAGGTAATTGATAATCCTTTCCATTAAATAACCACATTGTTGCCTTTTGCAGATTAACTATACTGTTGTATGCCCAGATATTGATCCTTTAACCTCTGCTGCTGCTGATTTCTTCCATCAACTTGGAACTGGTGAGTCAACTAGTTTTATCAACTGTGAACATGTTATACTCAAACATGATAGGACTGGTTTCTGTTAGATGACTCTTCTAGAAGAACAGAAGTTCTGACGTTTTCTCATAATTTATTCTTTTCTACCTTTTGTTGTATAGTTTATGAGACGTGCAGGCTCGGAACCCATTTGCCACAGAGCCTGGGAAATCAAATGGAAGCAGACACTGGAAGATTATCATCATCTGGTTTTGTTCTGCTTGATTGCCCTCAGTCAATGAAGATTGAAAGCAATAACACATCGCTTCTGGGATCTCTCAGTGATTATTTTCTATCTTTGTCGAATGGGTGGAATGTGAGTAGCTATCTGAAGTCTTTATCAAAAGCACTGAAAGGTCTTAAGCTTGGGCCTTACCTTTACACAAACCAGAAAGAAGGATCAGGTGGTCCTTGCATGGTAAGTATGAGTGAGAAAAACGTATTGTTATTGAGATAATTATTTTTTTCCCCACTTCTACCAAGTGTAGCTGTTTATGCATGTTGGCTTCTACATTTATTTCAGGTAGTGTACATAGTATGTCCATTTCCTGACCCATCTGCAGTTCTAAGGACGATCGTCGAATCATCTGTAGCACTTGGATCAGGAATTCAGTCCGATAGAGATAGGAGATCAATACTTAACAGTCAGGTTGCAAGGGCGTTTGGTAGTTCTGCTGCGGTAGACGAAGCATCAATATCTCACATTCCAGTGCTTTCGGGGTTCAGTGTCCCTAAGCTAGTTCTACAAGTGCTGTCTGTTGATTCTATTTTCCGAATAACAAGTCCAAGCTTTAATGAGCTTATCATTCTCAAGGATACTGCTTTTTCTGTATACAATAAAGCTCGGAGAATTTCGCGAGGAGTGCCTAATGATGCATTTCTCTCATCATCTTTATCAAGATCCTCTTCAGCCTTGACACCGATGGGATCTATTTCAGGAATTTGGAAAGACTGCGTTGGTTCTAGAATGACAGGTTCAGCACATCCAAGAGATGGTGAAATTGATGGTAGCATGAGCAGGGGTGGTTGGGATAGTTCCTGGCAAATAGCAAGACCTGGAGGATTAAGCAGCGATTCAAACAGAAATGGAGATTTTTACCTTAATGATGAAGTTTTCTATATATTTGAACCGCTTTTCATTCTTTCTGAGCCTGGTTCCGTGGAGCGTGGAGTTTCACCTTCTTTCGGTGGCTTGGGATCCGAGTCTTCAAAGCCAGTAACTGATGATGTTGGCAGAAGTTCTGGACCTGGCATGAATTCAATGGAAGGTATAACACCGGGAACAAGCTCCCAGGGGGATGCATCCCAGATTGAAGGAAAGGCTATTCCAAGTTTACATTGCTGCTACGGTTGGACAGAAGACTGGAGATGGCTTGTAAGCATCTGGACGGATGCCAGGGGTGAATTATTGGACACCCGTATATTTCCCTTTGGTGGAATTAGCAGTAGACAGGATACGAAAGGGCTACAGTGTCTTTTTGTTCAAGTTCTGCAGCAGGGATGTCAAATACTACAGGCTTGTTCCTCCCCTGACAATGGTTCTTTCAAACCCAGAGATTTTGTCATTACACGCATTGGAAATTTTTTCGAGCTTGAATACCTAGGTAATTAGCTCTTTCCTTGCATTCTGTTTGCCTAATATTTCATATTTACTTATTCCAAATGTGTCTTTGAATACATTATCTTATATTGCATGTCACATAACCCTAGTATTGTTGTCTGCTTGTGACTGATATAACAGAGTGGCAAAAAGCAATTTACTCAGCTGGAGGTCCTGATATTAAAAAGTGGCCTATTCAACTGCGACGTTCTGCGCCTTCTGGCATAGCCACCAAAAGCAACGGTCCATCCTTGCAACAGCAGGATCTCAGTTTGGTTCAAGAGAGAGCTTCGTCAACTAGTACACTCTACAGCTCTCATGCAAAACCGTCCACCTTTGTGAAAGGCAGTATGGGACAATCTGCTGGAAGAAAGCAGATGATGGGTGGGCAAACCATTTCTGGTACCCCAAGGGGTTTGTTTCAGTGGGTTCACAGCATCAGTTTTGCTTCTATTTCACTTGATCATTCTCTGCACTGTATTCTTCCGGCTGAGTTAGCATCTTCTGGTAAGTTTTCTGATTGGCTTTGTGTTGTTCTCAGTTCACTTACATATATGTCATGTGTGCTCAATTATAGATTTCCATAAGATATGGAGCAAGATACTGACTTGCATGGTTATTTGCGCAACGATGCAGGAGGTGGCCTGAGCACTACTGGTATGAGTTCCGGAAATTACATTGAAGGTTTCACTCCTGTCAAGTCTCTTGGGTCAGCGGCTTTTGCTTGCATGATGATACCATCACCCAACATGCGCTTTCTTCACCCAAGTCCTCTTCAGCTTCCTACATGTTTAACCGCCGAATCACCTCCTCTTGCTCACCTCCTTCATAGCAAAGGTTGTGCTATCCCCTTGTCTACCGGATTTGTTGTTTCAAAAGCTGTGCCGTCTATGAGAAAGGACTCGAGAATAAATACGAAAGAAGAATGGCCATCAGTTCTCTCTGTAAGTCTCATTGACTATTATGGTGGTTATGACAATGCTCAAGACAAAATTCTTCAAGGAATAATGAAGCAGGGAGGAGGAACCAAAGAAACTAGAGATTTTGAGGTTGAAAGCCATCTCATCCTTGAGTCTGTTGCAGCAGAGCTCCATGCTCTGTCATGGATGACTGTTAGTCCAGCATATCTAGACAGGCGGACGGCATTGCCATTTCACTGTGATATGGTTCTGAGACTGAGACGTCTGCTTCATTTTGCGGATAAAGAACTCTCCAGGCTGCCAGATAAGTAGGGAGTTTGACACAAAGCAGGAGCGTAAAGATCACTAAAGTTCGCTATCACAAGATGGGGCCAACCATTCTGTGAACAAGTAGGAAGAAATGGTGTAGATCGATTAGATGTAGTCCAGGTTATGATTTGGACGCTTATCAAATCTGTAAAAAATAGTATTTATGGCTTGCTTGATTCAATATAGGTGAATAGGTTAGTTTCTTCATTGCTCCTTGTATTGGTTACTTAACTTCAATTATCATTCCTCTGTAAATATGATTACTTTTGGGGCTGAACATCATGGTTTTCTCTTGATCAGTCATGTATGGATCATAACTGTTGTATGAGTTTGTCAAGCTAAAGCTTCTAACCATAGACTCGGTTCTCAAGAGTATCTCCTTCATCTTCCTTGGAACCATCTTGATGCTAACATCTCTACATTACTGGAGTTGCTCTTGTAGGTTGTTTCTATGTCCAGGCAAAGCATGAGAACTTAAATGCTTAGGTATGGTCCCAGTCTTGCTGCCGGGTTCTTTCTTCGATGCATCACATGGCTTAGCCTCTAACAGATTCTTGTCTGATACACCGAGTGAGAGGTTTGATTATATAAGAAAACGAAATGGACGTTTTGTAATTGGGAAGTTCGGCATGAACAGTTAGTTGCCTATGAATTTAATTTGTACTTTGTACATTGCTCTAACTCGGGACCGGAATCGTAATTATTCATTTATAGAGGTTCTCAATGATCATTGAATTTACTTAAGATTGTCTTGTTCATTCATGAGATATCATATGTATTGTGGGGTCATCTTCTAAAATTTCTTTTCTAGAAGAGTCACATGGAGACTCATGTTGCCTTAAGGCACCATAGCATAGCAACATCATGATATTCATGATGATGTTGTCAACATCAATAATGCCCCCACACATCCTTTCAAATACAGCTCATCACATATCATTGATGATTCCACCGACCCTTGGACAACCCCAAAGTATCATCTCTTATTGAATCTTTTGTGTGAACCCAAATCAATGAAAATATGATATTTTGTTACTTCACTCTTTTCATGGATCTTGTAGATTAATCAAAGATAAAACATGCCATAACCAAATAATTATAAGATAAACGAATCCATAAACAGTCTGATGAATGATGGTACATACATATACATACAATCACAATAGAAACATGATGATAACATTAAGAAAACAACACTCTAAACAATATAGATATCATCAAGAACACACAAACTCATCAACAAAATGAATGGAGGATAAAAAAAAGAATGGTAAAATGTGAATATATTTTATTTACTCAAAAGAGTAAACCAGTAGCCAAAGCAACAACAGATGCAAACAATGCTGGTACAAACATAGTAGCATCAGAAGTTGGGCTAGGAGCAGGAGCGTCCACTGTGGCGGCCGCGGCTTGTCCAACGGCTGAGAAAGCAACCGCGACAACCATAAGAATCATCATCTTCATCTTCATTGCCTCCATTACTTCTCTTTTGATGTTTGAAGAAAGAAAGTTTTTTGTTATGTTTGTTTGTGTTGTGTTATGAGATGATTTTAGTTTGTGGGGATGGTGTTGTCTATTTATACTACAAGTGTATGAGTTTTTTACAGCTGGCTTATTGGCTGTCTCTTGGCCCAAACCACATTCTTCTTTCTTCTTTTTCTCAACCACTGTCCTTTTTTTTCTTTCCTACCTCAAAATTATATTTTGTTTCTAAATTAACTTTCTTAATTCCTAAGATAATAGATTTTCAAGAGTTTATCACACATACTTAACTATAAATAAATAAATAGATTTTTTACACGAATCAGTTAACTATAAAGACAGCATTTTTATACTAATCAATTTTCTGTAATTTTAGACTAATAGTAATTCAACAATGATATTTTTTATTAAAAAAAATCACTTCCTTTTTCCTATAATTAAAGATTTCCTAGAGTTTATGAAACATTATATATATATATATATATATATATGTGATTTTTGCACTAATTATTTATCTATAAATACATCATTTTTTACACTAATCAAATTTATCTAACTCTAACCAAATAGCAATTCAACAAACTCAGTATGACAAACAATATATCTTGAGTTCCATATTCATTATCATTAATGAATAAAAAATTCAAAGAAATCCTAATAATTAATTTTTAATGGAACAAGAAAGCTAGAAAATCTTTATTTTAGGAACCAAGGATAACCGTTGCACACAAAAAAGGATACTAATTTTTATTTTGATTAGAATAATGTTTGTGTGTTCTCTCACATAGTCACATGAGAGTAGTTCAAAGGGAAATGAATTACATTAAACTTAATTGGGTAAAAAGAAAAAGAAAATGTTACTTAATAATACTTTAAAAGGGAATTCAGTTTCCAGGTTCTAAGTTTATATTCTTTTTATGCTTAGAGATATGATATTTAGGAAAAACAAAGTACTCTAATCATATGTTATTCTTGAATAATATCAACAACAGTAGTACTATGATACGTTTAAATTATGTAACCGCGTTCTTAAACGAGTTTATTACGCATTGGATTATCTACTTTATTTTTCAACAAAATTATTTCAACGTTTTTTTCCATATATCTTAAAATAAGACTTATAAGAATCACTTTAATTATTCAACAATTCTCATAGTCGTTGTATTAAAAGGTCAATTAGTCGTTTAAGTGTTTCTTTGAAATTAGTGTAAAGATTGTACCAACGTTCATTCACACCAACCTATGAAAATGACCAACTACCCCATTACAAAATAAAGAAGTAATACTATCTTTTTAACACCTGTTTAGTTTCATTGTTCCTCCTTTAATCATTGCAATAACTCGACAGCATATTTGTATTAATTACATACTTAAATAAATGACCAGAGAAAAAGATACTATTAACAAATAAACCTGGCTGGAAAAGTTTGAAAATACCAAACATACAATTATTCATAATCATATGCATGAGGCTGGGCTGTTTTTGTGGACCCGCCGCTTACTATAATTATAAAATACCAAACATATAATTATTCAAATCTGTTGTTTTCTTTTTTAAAATATATGAGTTGGTTTTTTCTAGTAAGTAATTGTAATAGTTGATCTATTGGCTATTGGTTATGTAGCAAGATGTAATAGTTCAACTGGTAAATATTTCAGGCATAGCATTTTGGGGACAAGATTACATAATATGCTCCGGTTCCGGAGCCAAGGTAATTTATGGATTTAGATCCAAAATCTCTTAGTTATTTTTTAAAAAATAGTTAAAAGATGTAGAATGTTATAGTGCGAGATATTACATACTACAATAACACATATATGATTGTGACTGTAAAAATGGTACAATGTACAATACATAATACATATTTCAGATCCTAAATGTTTTCTAAATATTTATGTTACATATTTCCATCGATTTAGTTTATATATATATATATATAATAAAGCAATGGGGTTAAGTGGTTATGTAAAAGTCTTGAATGAGCATAATAATTTTAAAAGGTCACCAAAGAGAGTGAGATTCAAATGTTCTGATGTTAATTTTAAAATTAAAGTTTAAACTTTTCGGACCAATATGCATAATGACTTTCAAGTTGGAACATTTTGACTTTGAAATTTAATGGACCGTTGGTGAGATTCAAATTTAGTAACTTGGTTCAAAAATCTGAAATGAGAACTTTTTACTTTCTCTTAGGAGATTATAGAACATTAGATATAACCATTGTTTAAGAATAAATTATAAATATATAAATCATGTTTGAAGTATACCTCAATATATACAAATAGAACCAGAGTAATGGCCGCTGGGCCCTTAAGAAATTTATGCATAGAGCCACAATAATATCGTTACAAATAAAGAGCCACACAACACAAGTGTACAAAATGTTGTAATAGTATTCAACACTAATCAAGAATTGGTGAACCTAAATAAATCGACGTAGTAATTCAAATATCCTTCATTTTTTAAAAAAATCATACAATTAAATGTAGTCCAAACATGATAAAGAATCTTCATTTGGTTTACGAATTCTTACAAAATTAAAAAGTAAATTATTATTTTATAAATGTGTAACTGTCACATTATAAACGCAAATTATTTGCATATATCTCAATTTGAATAATATACACTTAACAAAAAAAAACATAAAACTCTACCGTAAGTTGTAACTCGAAATTTAAACATATTGATTACCAAACACTATATTTAGGAAGATCTTTCTAAACGAACAACCACTAAACTATAAGTCCCTAACTCCCAAAATCATTTTAAAACCAAAAGCAAACGGATCCATTTTTTCTTTTATTTTATTTTTTTATTTCTTTCTCTCGGCCCCTGAAACGTTTTATGTTACACAACTGAGCAAAGAAAGTGCGAGTAACTATTATATTATAAACTCAAACTATTTGCATAAATCTCAATTTAAATAATGTACGTTTAAAAAATAACGTCCTAAAACTAAATCATAAGTTGCACCTCAGAATTCAAACATATTGATTACCAAACACTACATTTAGGAAGACCTTCCTAAACTAACATTACCCACTAAATTGTAATCCACTAACTCCCAAAAACACTTTAAAACCAAAAGCAAACTAATCCAATTTTTCTTTTGTTTTATCTTTTTGTTTCTTTCTCTCGACCCCCTGAAACGTTTTATGTTACACTACTGAGAAAAGAAAGTGCGAGTAACTATTACATTATAGACTCAAACTATTCACATAAATCTCAATTTAAATAATATACGCTTAATAAAAAAAACGTAAACTAAACCGTAAGATGCAATTTGAAATTTAAACATACTAATTTAGACACGAAAACCTTACAATTTAGCCCATTAGGACCTAACCCATAAAGAAAAACCCTAGAAATGTATAAAACATAAATGATGTTCATCAACATCCAAAACATCCAATTTCTTAGAACTTTTTCAATATTTTGAAATATTTTATAGGTTTAAGTTACTTTTATCATCTTAACAAAGTAAACATATTGTTCATCTTTTTTATTCGAATTGTCGGATTTTTTGTATCGAACTTTTGGATCATTATCGTATCTAAACTTTAGATAGTGAAATTTAAATTTCAACTCTACTATTTCAAAACTTCAACTTTCGTGTAATAGCTAATAAGCATATGCTCTTAATATATAGTCACACTCGTTTAGAAGAAAGATATATATATATATATATAGCTAAGAAAGAGGGAGATAATGGGAAGTAAAATGTTGGCAAGGTAGGATACCAGTTTGAAGAATTATGATCGAACTATACCTTACATTTGAATTCGATGAGGCTTTATACTAGAATAAAGATTTACTATCAACCTATGCCATAATAGGTAATTTCTCATACACATATGATTAACTATACCTTACATCCAAGAACGAGGAGACTTTATACACGTGTAAATTCTCATAGATGCCAGTCGAACTATACCTTACACTTGTATTTGATAAGACTGGATACTAAAATAAAGATTTCATATAAAATTACCATTATTTAGGAGATTGAGATACATAAATCGACCAAATAAAATTTTAGCTTTCATTGATGCAACGTAAAGTACATATTACATTGAATACCTAGATCATAATAGATAATTTCTCATAGATATAATTACTTAGTTATCCATTTAATTAATAATATAGCCATATAAATTACTCATTACAATATCAACCGACTCATTCTTTTCAAAAATACATCATGGATAATAACATTCGATATTTTAAATACTTTTTATGTCAATTCTTTCTTTCTTTTTTTCTTCGCAAACAAACTGCATTTCATTAGAATATAAATGTACCCATGGCCTATTTCACGAAATCTTATTTCGATTCTTATCCATTATTATCTGATTATTTATCTGCATCAAACAAGATCTATATAACTAATCATATGAAAAAAAAAAAAAAAAAAACTAATCATATTTAATTTGTTAAGAAGGTAAGCAGAGGCCAGATACATTTAGTGGCTTATTAGTAGAATAAAGCCCAAAAATTGTCTATATTAGCCCACGACTGAATCTATTTCTTCTTTAAAAAAAAAAGAGAGTTCAATCTAGTCCCCACGCGCACATTAGGCACGTATTATCAAACACCAACAGACTTTGGTCAGATTTGAAACACTAGCGCGTGAGTACAAAATCTCTTTTAACTTACTGTCTTAACGCAAAATCTTATTTTAAGATTTTCTGACCAGACACAAAGAGATTATTTTCCAGTGTAGTTTACATAACGTGTTCCCGTCACAGTAATCCACGTGTCATTATATCATTCGTTGTTTATCCATAACGATTTCTCTTTTATCAAAAAAACACAACAGGCTAAGGGTTTTTCACTTCCAGAAGTCCATCTCACCGTCCATTTTATATCCAACGGTTGTTAGTAACTAAAGATATTAAATGAGTAAATAATATAATAAAAAATTGAAAAAAATAAAAATTGGCTAAAAAAGGTGAGCGTCGCAGTAAAGACCAGAGGGTAAGCAGTTTCAGTTTTTGTGTGTGTGTATGTGTTAAAGAGATAGTGTTTTGATCTTCTGGTCTCATCGAGAAAATACAAACAAAAAAAAAAAAAAATTATGCACTTTTGTTTTTGTGAAGCTTTGAATCTATCTATCTTCTAAGAGCAGAAAATAAAGAAAAATCTTTCTTTTTTGTCTCTCTAAATCTCTGTCTTTTGGCTTTCATCAAGGTTTACTCTTGTAAGTGTTCTGTTCTGTAATCATTTTGTTCAGTTTTGGGGTTTTCGTATAAATTATTGTCTCTGTATTTGTATTTTGACTGTTGAGAAAATACAATGGTGGGTTTTGTGTTGTAGAAAATTGAAAGTTCTGAGAAAAATTGATTCTGCATTAAACAATTTCTGATTTCTAGATTTTACTGTATTCTCTGATTTTGTTGTAATATTTTTGGATATTGATTGTTTTTGTAGGTTGATTTTGGGATTCTGGAAGCTAAGTTGTTGAGTTTGAGTTGCAGATCTTGAGGTTAGTGAGTTTTGTCTAAAAAAAAAAAA
>OVAF01001990.1:0-18155 GCA_900406245.1 Odontarrhena argentea | reverse complement strand
TAGTTTATGAATTTTTTGTGACCGTCTAAGATGATTATATTAATGATTATTTTTTTTTTTTTGTGTAATTCAATAAATTTCTTATGATTATTTCATACAAGATTATTTTAAAGTATCATCAAATATCTTCAAAAGAAATAGATGGAGTAAGATTTTATATGTAGTCAAATAACCGAAACCAAATGAAAAGAAGTGAAACTAAAATGGTTTTGAATTGAAAATATATATACGATGTAATTATTATAAATTGGTGGACATTTTTCTAAAAAGAGTGAAGTGAGAGGGACTAAAAAAATAAATAAACATTAAAATGGGACACGTGTCAGCTTGTCATGAATAGTTGGGATAATGAATTTTTTTGTGACCGTCTAAGATGATTATTTTTTTATCTTTTGTGTAATTCAATAAATTTCTTATGATTATTTCAATACAAGATTATTTTAAAGTATCTTCAAATATCTTTAAAAGAAATAGATGGAGTAAGATTTTATATGTAGTCAAATAACCGAAACCAAATGAAAAGAAGTGAAACTAAAATGGTTTTGAATTGAAAATATATATACAATGTAATTATTATAAATTGGTGGACAATTTTCTAAAAAGAGTAAAGTGAGAGGGACTAAAACAAAAAATAAACGTTAAAATGGGACACGTGTCAGCTTGTCATGAATCGTTGGGGAGAAGGAACCCTACTTTATTATATAAGATACTAGGGAAAGTCCACGCGTTGCGTGGATTAGATTATAAAATTAAAAATTGACATTTTTAATAGAGGTTTGTAAAAAGATATTACTGATTGGTAAGGACGGTAAGGACTGTGGCTAGGGGGTGGGCGTATGGGTATTCGGGTCGGGTTTGGGTCGGTTCCATTCGGGTTTCGGGTTTTTGGTTCTAGAGATTTAAGACCCAATCTGGTATTTCTAATTTTCAGTTCGGATTCGGGTCGGTTCTCTCCGGGTTCGGTTTGGTTCCGGGTATCTGAAAGATCATAATTTTTATAATTTTTTGTTAAATTTAAATAAAATTTAATTAAATTTTTTTAAATATACATATTAACTTTTTGATATTTTGGTTATTTTGGATATTACATTTATTTTGGTAGAAAATAAATTTATATTACCGGATTTATAATTGTAATTATCGATAAGTGGGTATAAAATCTTTATATATAGTTAATATTTTTAATATATAATTGTATTTCGGATATTTCGGGCACCCATTCGGTTCTCGGTTCGGTTCGGATTATGTTCCGGTTCTTCGGGTATATGACTTTAGGACCCATTCGGGTATTTAGTTGGTTTCGATTTGGGTTCAGTTCGGTTCTTCGGTTTTTGGTATTTTTCTCAGCCCTACCTTTGGATGTATACTTTTTTTTAGTTGGTTGCGGTTGTAAGGAATTTTGGCTGCAAAATAATAAAAGCGCTTTTGTAGCTTTTTAAAAAACTGTCTTATCAAAGAACAACTAAATTAGAAAGTGGCTGTGAATGTTTATAAATGCCTCTACAGTGTCTAAAGCCAGTGTACAATCACAATTTTTTTATTATTTCGTGGATAACATTTTTTAAAAAGGTTCAAGGAAAAAATATTTTGATAATTTTTAAAATATATGTAAAATATCAATACTAAATTATTTTCTTCTTATTTTTAGCTTTTATTGAATAATTTTTTCGCATGATTTATAAAAAAACATAGTAATATTTGATTAAATCTCTTATGAGCTGTAGAAATTATGTATAATTTGTATTGTAATATAAGTTTTAAGGAATTGTTCATATATTTTTAATATACATATTAACTTTTTGATATTTTGGTTATTTTGGATATTACATTTATTTTGGTAGAAAATAAATTTATATTATCGGATTTATAATTGTAATTATAGATAAGTGGGTATAAAATCTTTATATATAGTTAATCTTTTTAATATATAATTGTATTTCGGATATTTCGGGCACCCATTCGGTTCTCGGTTCGGTTCGGATTATGTTCCGGTTATTCGGGTATATGACTTTAGGACCCATTCGGGTATTTAGTTAGTTTCGATTTGGGTTCAGTTTGGTTCTTCGGTTCTGGGTATTTTTCTCAGCCCTAACTTTGGATGTAGACTTTTTTTTAGTTGGCTGCGGTTGTAGGGAATTTTGGCTGTAAAATAATAAAAGCGCTTTTGTAGCTTTTTAAAAAACTGTCGTATCAAAGAACAAGTAAATTAGAAAGTGGCTGGGAATGTTTATAAATGTCTCTACAGTGTCTAAAGCCAGTGTACAATCACAATTTTTTTATTATTTCGTGGATAACATTTTTAAAAAAGGTTCATGGAAAAAATATTTTGATAATTTTTAAAATATATGTAAAATATCAATACTAAATTATTTTCTTATTATTTTTAGCTTTTATTGAATAATTTTTTCGCATGATTTATAAAAAATCATAGTAATATTTGATTAAATGTCTTATGAGCTGTAGAAATTATGTATAATTTGTATTGTAATATAAATTTTAAGGAATTGTTCATATATTTTTAAGTTAATGAGTAAAAACAATAATGAAGTAAATAGATGGACTAACAAACAAATAATTTAAAATTAATGTGCCACATGTCAGCTTCTCGTAGCTAGTTGAGAATGGTAACCCTTCTATATTATAAAGATTCCTCATTTAGATGATATACAAGATAATAGTTAGACTCTTGTGTGTTTTCTTTCTTTTAGTCAACAACAATAATATGTATTGAGCTGTGATCGTACTAGCACAAACCATTAGGATACAACTTTCAAACAAATAATATGTCAGTAAAATAAACGATTTAAAAATAGAGGAAAAGAAATTAATTTAAAAGTTTACATGAATTGTGTGCAACACCGCTTTTACAAAAGCAAGAAGCCAAAGGAGAAAAGGTAAAACTGATGCCTTTAGTTTCCGGAATGAAAGAAAAAGAAAAAGATATTCGGAATATCAAATAAAGAAAGCCAAATTCTCTGGTGACCACTGCACTGACTCTACTTTTAATAGCAAAAGCAAAACCAAAATGGAGTAAAGGCTCAATGTATTCTCATCACACGCTTTCCTTCTTTTTCTCGTGACCCCCCAAAGCAGATTTTATTTTTGTATTATTCTTGTATAGATTTGAAGAACTTATGTGTGTGTGAGATGGGTCTATGCTCAGCTCAACTGACTGTAACATGCTTCTTCTTGTTCATAGTCGTACCTCATGTTCTGTCCCAAGTTTCAGGTACGTCTTGCCCCAAAGTAGAAACTCTTGTTCCTGATGCGTTCAAGAACATGTTTTTGATGTCCAATCACAAAGTTTTTTTCTTTAATACTCTAATTCAACAAGTATAGTTTGATGAACAGTGACAAAGGTTTTGCTGTAAACTATGGTGAATTACTATATTTGCAGAGTTTGTAAGTCTAGATTGTGGTGGCTCAAGTAACTACACGGACACTAGAACCGGACTAGGATGGGTTTCAGATTCAGATATCATCAAAGACGGCAAGGCAGTAACTGTGGGCAGTAGCAATTGGAACTCGATGCAGTACCGTAGGAGAAGAGATTTTCCAACAGATAACAAGAAATATTGTTACAGACTAAGCACCAAAGCGAGGAGGAGATACATTGTCAGAACAACGTTTCTCTACGGTAGCTTAGGTAGTGAAGAAGCCTACCCAAAGTTTCAACTCTACTTAGATGCAACGAAATGGGCTACAGTGACGATTCAGGAGGTCTCTAGAGTTTATGTTGAGGAATTGATTGTAAGGGCAACTTCTGGTTATGTGGATGTGTGTGTATGCTGTGCTATTACAGGCTCTCCTTTCATCTCTACTCTCGAGCTTCGCCCGTTGAACCTTTCGATGTATGCCACTGATTACGAGGACAATTTCTTCTTGAAGGTTGCTGCCAGAGTGAATTTCGGTGCTCCAACCATGGATGCCTTGAGGTAAAACTTTTCTTTCCATTACTTCTTTCTAAAGAATATTTACAAAGACTCTCTCTTTTAGGTACCCAGATGATCCATATGACAGAATCTGGGAGTCGGATGCTAATAAGCGGCCGAACTATCTTGTTGGTGTGGCTCCTGGTACAACAAGGATCAATACATCAAAGAATGTAAATACTTTGACTAGAGAGTATCCACCTATGAAAGTCATGCAGACAGCAGTAGTTGGTACACAAGGACTGATCAGCTATAGATTAAACCTGGAGGACTTCCCTGCCAATGCTCGGGCGTATGCTTACTTCGCTGAAATTGAAGACCTTGGTGCTAATGAAACTCGGAAATTTAAGTTGGTGCAACCTTACTTTCCTGATTATAGTAATGCAGTGGTTAATATTGCTGAGAATGCCAATGGAAGCTATACTCTCTATGAACCTAGCTACATGAATGTGACTCTGGATTTTGTTTTGTCTTTCTCATTTGGGAAGACAAAGGATTCGACACGAGGACCACTCCTAAATGCTATTGAAATTAGCAAGTATCTACAAATATCTGTCAAAACTGATAGGAATGATGGTGAGTACTAGAGGCTAGTGCCTTGTAAATTCTCCTCTCTATGTGTTTTTTGCCTTCTATGATGCTGCTGAAACATGCAAGTCTAAATTTATCGGAAAGGAGCTTACAGAAGTTTTATAATTCTGCAGTGTCTATTCTAGATGCAATACGTTCGATGTCCCCTGATAGCGATTGGGCCAGTGAAGGAGGAGACCCTTGTATCCCAGTACTTTGGTCGTGGGTAAACTGTAGCTCAACCTCACCACCTAGAATCACGAAAATGTACGGTTTATAAAACAAAGTGTTATATAAGTAAACAGAGATTGAGAAATTGTTGCCAATTTGTCTGCTCAGTGCTCTATCAAGGAAAAGTCTGAAGGGTGAGATTCTTCCTGGAATCAATGATATGGAGGCATTACAAGAGTTGTGAGTAGTTCAATGCTGCATTGAGGTCTCCCTTTGTCTCTCTTGTCGTTCTTTAGTTGAGTAAACTTGCTCTATTATAGGTGGCTGGATGGTAATGATTTGACTGGAATCCTTCCAGACATGAGCAAACTTGTCAACCTGAAAATCCTGTAAGCTCTGCCAGCCCTGACCAATATTTCTCTTTAAGTTGAACACACTCGAATAACAGAAAGCTTTACTTTGCCTCATCTCTCATACAGGCATCTAGAAAACAATAAGCTAAGTGGCTCACTCCCACCATACCTTGTCCATCTGCCTAACCTACAAGAACTGTATGTAATCATATATTTTGTGAAGCATTTTGGTTCCTTAAGTAATTGACTTATGCTGCTCTTAAGTAATAAATAGCAGTTTAAACAAAGTTGTTATGTGGCAGGTTTGTACAAAATAACTATTTCAGGGGCACAATTCCTTCAGCACTGTTAAAGGGGAAGGTGTTATTCAAGTAAGTATGCTACAAGTTGATTTTCCTAACAGGGAAGCTCACAGCTTTTCAGCATTTCCATGGAAATATTTAAATTTACCCTTTTGTCAACAAATTGAGTTCAAGGACGACAGTTTGGAAGTTGGAACTTTGCCAAAGTTTAATGTTTCCAATTTGTTAATGGAGTTGTCTCTTGCAGTGCTAATACGCAGCTATAACATGTTTTTCCAGATATGATAATAATCCTGAGCTTCAGAATGAGTCACAGCGAAAACACTTTAGGCTTATACTGGGGCTATCAGTTGCTGCTGTCACAATTTTATTGCTTCTACTTGGAGGAAGTCTTGTTTTACTCTGTGCCCTTCGGAAGGCAAAAAGCTCCGATCAAGGCGATACCAAAGAGACTAAGACAAAAGGTCTGGTAGCATATTCAGCTGTGCGTGGTGGACACTTATTAGATGAGGGTGTAGCATATTTCATTTCGCTTCCTGTGCTCGAAGAGGCCACCGATAACTTTTCCAAGAGAGTTGGTAAAGGAAGTTTTGGGTGTGTCTACTATGGTAGGATGAAAGATGGGAAAGAAGTTGCAGTTAAGATAACAGCAGATCCTTCTAGCCACTTGAACAGACAATTTGTGACTGAGGTATTAACTGATTAATCTTAGCTTTTAACTTACTTTAAATGCTGAGTTTGGCTTCTGCTGCCCCCAAAGTTTCTTTCTAAGATGATTTAACAGAGACAAACGTGTAGGTTGCTTTATTATCAAGAATTCACCACAGGAACTTGGTCCCTTTGATTGGATATTGTGAAGAAGCAGATAGGCGTCTATTGGTTTACGAATATATGCACAACGGATCCTTGGGAGATCACTTACATGGTTTGTACCAGAATCCCAAATAATTCTCCTGCCTAAGTTTGGCTTTTCATTCTGTGAATGGCTTATGAAATCAATCCCTGACAGGTTCAAGTGGCAGCAAGCCATTAGACTGGCCAACTCGGCTACAAATTGCACAAGACGCTGCCAAAGGTATGAAAAACAAATTATGAGATTATATCCTTTATGTGGCTAAAAATATGAATCTATTCTTCAAATTATTACAGGTCTTGAATACTTGCATACTGGCTGCAATCCTAGTATCATTCATAGGGATGTGAAATCAAGCAATATACTCCTTGACATTAATATGAGAGCCAAAGTGTCCGACTTTGGACTTTCGAGGCAGGCAGAGGAAGACTTGACTCACGTATCCAGTGTCGCAAAAGGAACAGTTGGATATCTTGATCCGGAGTAAGGCGAACGACACAGCCTCACAAATACAAAAATTGTCTTCCCTTTTTATGAACCTTGACTGATATGGTGTTGTTTTGACAGGTACTATGCTAGTCAGCAGCTGACTGAGAAGAGTGATGTCTACAGTTTTGGCGTTGTTCTCTTTGAATTACTGTCTGGAAAGAAACCAGTCTCAATGGAAGATTTTGGTCCTGAAATGAATATAGTTCACTGGGTAAACACATCTCCATCTTCTATACATTTGAAAGTTTTCACTATTCACAGTTTAAAATACTACATCAACATTGTCAAGATGTATGCTAACCCACAAATGCCCTCCCTTTTTCTTGTTAACCAACAGGCAAGATCACTGATCCGTAAAGGAGACGTGTGCGGGATCATAGATCCATGTATATTAGACAACGTGAAGATCGAGTCAATCTGGAGAGTTGCTGAGGTGGCAAACCAATGTGTTGAGCAGCGTGGGCATTACAGGCCAAGGATGCAGGAAGTGATAGTGGCGATACAAGAAGCTGTCAGGATCGAGAAAGGAAACGAGAATGGGCTGAAGTCATCGACGTCAAGCGGCTCAAAGGCTCAATCATCTCGTAAGACCTTGCTCACTAGCTTCCTCGAGATAGAGAGCCCTGATATCTCAAGAAATAGCCTAGCTCCAGCTGCTAGATGAGTCCTCTTGAAGCTCAAGCTCTCATGTTAGATGCACTTCACTCATTGGATTTTCTATCATCACATAGTTGAAATACGTATCGAGTCTGTATTTAATGTATGGAAGCACTTAAAATCTGACATAGTTGAAATACGTATCGAGTCTGTGTATTTAATGTATGGAAGCACTTAAAATCTGTACATGTAATTGCCACAAAAAGAGAGGGGGTGTTAGGTGGATAGCATAGCCCAAACCCAATAACAAACGGCTTACGAAAGAGGTGTTTAGGCCCATATTCTAGGGTCTAGGTCAATATCATTTTTTCTAGTTTTGGTTGCCAATTCCATGTATGAAAATGGGCTTACTTAACTTCAAATCGAGGGGGAAAAAGAAACCATTTCCAATAAGATTGATATCTCCATGAGCCGTTTTTGTAGTATAGGGAAAACTCTCTAGAAAATCCTGTTATCAGTAAAACTATAAATTAAGTGTGAGTTTTTTTTTTTTTCCTTATTATGGCTATATAATGGACTAAGAAAAAAAGCATAATCACTTAGCAAAATATCCGGAACCGAAGAAACAACCAATCTTTAATTATGCGAACAAAATCTGAACCAAAATTTAAATGGATTCTCAAAATTTAGTACTGAAATATCCGAATCGAATAAGAACTGAACCGAAAACTGAACGGGTATTTAGAAGTACAAGAAATATAATCAAGTTGAGTATATTACTTGCATTCTTATATATTTTTTACTTTTTGGTGACTTGCATAAAATGTAGTCATTTCTAACTGTATCCGTTTTTTTGTTCGGTTCTACTCAATCCGAACTTGGTGGATACCTATTTAAGCCTAACACAGAATTTGATAATAGCTAAATGGATTCTATAAACGTCATGATACTGAAATACATGAAATCTGAAAAATTAATTTAAATCAAATGGGTATCCAAATGTTCAAGTCTACTCTAATTGAATAATAAAGGGTTTTTCATAAATGGCATGATAACAAATGTACGTTTATGAGGAAATAGCCTCAAGTCATCAACTAAATCTTGAAGATAAGAGTTGGTGTTACTTTAAAAAAATGGGAGTACTTAATATAAATTATCTGAGAGACTTTTGAAACAAGACGAAATCGATACCTTATTCTAGGTATTTGGAAAAAAATCAGCAAAATTTTGTTTAAAATTCATTAATTATATTTAGACCATGTGGATCTATTATCATTTCGAAACTAAAAGATGTTTATGAAAAAAAAAAAAATTTTATTATCTTAAAAACTTATTTGGATATCTGAAAAATTATAGGATGTAAATAATAATGAGTAAATATATTGGATATAAAAGAGCAGAAATATGTGGCTGAAAGACAGAGATAAAAATAAAATTTCATGCATAGACAAAATAAATGAGAGCACAAAAAAAGTACTACATAACTTTTTATGAATCCATGAAATGAAACAAAGGAAGATTTGAAGTCCACGAGTGCACTGTTTTTTTAGAAACTATTGAGGCCTTTATCAACTAAGGATATCTCGAAGTTGATTCCAGTGTTTTAGCCAAAAATTACAAAGCTTTTGAAATATTTTGTAATTATGTTATGACATTATGGAAGAAAAGGTTTAAAAGGTGCTCTTAATTTGCTATAAAAGTTCCCAGAGTCGGATGAATGATGGAACTATTCTATCAGCGGTTTTGTTATCGCTTATAGAGGAATTAGTCAAGCTATTAGGGCATTTCTTCGGTA
This sequence comes from Odontarrhena argentea, assembly GCA_900406245.1. Classification (NCBI taxonomy): domain Eukaryota; kingdom Viridiplantae; phylum Streptophyta; class Magnoliopsida; order Brassicales; family Brassicaceae; genus Odontarrhena; species Odontarrhena argentea. Next base: position 9,093 of record OVAF01001990.1, on the reverse strand, counting down.
CTAATTCTTTTGAAATGAGGTTATACAAAAAAACTATTGTTTTGTAATAACAACAAAAGATAAAATATGAAATTTAGACCAACAAGTTTATGTAATCTCAATTACAAGATTATATGAAAAATATCATGTTCGTTTGAGGCTGAAATCAGTATTGCCAAAAATAATATTGAAATCTCAATTGGCATTTATATCAAGAAGATTAATCTCAGATAACAGTCTAATAACACAAACAAGATATATTACATGACTGGCCTTATAACAAACTCTTTGTATAAATATTAATTCATGCTAAAAAAATGATACGAATAAAACATATGATAGATTTCAATGGTCATTTTTATAATCGATCTAAGTTACTATTCATAGATATTTTTCTTTTGGGTGGATTATTATGCACATGATCATTTTTAATTTGTTATATTTTGGTTGTTAAGAAAAAAAAAATATATATATATGTCTTACGAAAGAAAATAAAAATCAATAGTAAAATATAAAAAGGAAACAAGAAAATCTTTGAATAAATATTTTTTTTTTGGTTTACCTTTTTCCAAAAAAAAAAAAGAATCCCTTAAATAATTTTTTTTTATGTTCATATTTCAGGTTTCTGGATAAATTTTCCAACCCAAAACTTATTGTTTATTTTTAAAATTCAAAAACAGCATATGCTGTTAACTAATTGCAAATTGCGAATTCAGCATCTCTTCTTTAAAGTTAACAAATAGAGTAAAGTAAAAATAACCCAAAATATGAATATTGTTGTTAAATGAAAAGCTATAGAAAAAGGTAGAGATCGAATGAAATTGTGTGAGTGAGTTAAAATATTGGTGACACTTGTAAGTATATATGCGCGCACAACCACTATTCTTATTACTACGAACAATACACATATATACAATAATTAATATACCACAAAATAAATTTTGTCATTTGAGCCATAGAAGACCGAACCATTAACCTTTTTTTTTTTGTTAGCAACATTCATATTAATTTTCTATGGTTTAGAAAGCCAAACCGCGATAACTGAGTTTGCATAGTCTATATGATCATAGTCCAGTTGTATAACACAACATTATAATCACGTGAGATTCGAACAACACTGAAAATGGTAAAAAACGCTTTCTGAGTAATTCGAATGCCTCCACATAAGTAGCAAAAGTCGGTAATCACATGGAAAGATGTCATCTGCGGTAATTTTGACCTATCGACTTCGTCATTGATTGCTTGCAATATCTTCTCTCTATTCGGATCAAGTTTTTTTTCTTTTTTGTTTTACAGGTTTATAAGTTTCGTTTACATGTACTCATAAAATATCATATCCACATTGATTATGGTCATGCATATGCATAAAATATTATAAGTTTCGATTACATGTATGCATGCATGTTCATGGCTAACCATGCATATATATGTTAATTTTTTCCGAAGGAGCGGTATCAGGTCTGTCTGTACAGGATCTTCCATCTTCAGTTTTATGTTAACACATCTTTCTAATTGCTACTCGTCTTTTTAGCAAGGTTGCGCTTGGACAAGGGATATAAGTCCTAATAGTGTAAACATTCTGCATGCAAATCAGAGCAAGCTTCAGTTGTGAAAACGAAGCAAAAGATAAACAAATAAGAATTTATTTAGTCTTGGCCTGCGCATTTGTAAGAACGATATAAGTACTCACCTTTCATAAAATACCACGTGGTGAATAAACGTCTACAAAATCTTGGCTTGTGAACGTCTCAGATGTAGTATCTTAAAACTATTGATACATCGTAACATAACTATAATATTAATCGTGGAATGAGCATCCACTCTATATAAGTCCTAGGAAACACACAATGATTTCCCGTGAACAGTCATTTTGGAAGACAATACCAATATATGCTTCAAGTCACATTAGTTCATGATACATAGTCTTACAAAAATTAGACATTTTCATATATTATTTTATATAATATGAGTTTTCTAGATATTTTGTATATTATATAGAACAATAAAACGAGTTATACACATCAATATCAGGTATCAATGCCAATCTAATAAAGAATGGAAAAGGTTAATGAAGAACGAATAAAATTGGTAAAAATCAAATAACCTGAAGTATCGTAGGAGGGTTTTTCCATACATCTATTTTATTTTATTATATTGTATATATATATATAAAGTTGTTTGTAGAACTAAATATTTTATGATAATAAAATTGATTAAAATAAGAAAAACAAAAGGAGAGAGTGTCCTCCAAAAAGATAAGAAGGGCGAAGTCCATCTTGATCCTTCCAATTTGTTGGTCACCAATCATACACATACGCCTTTTTTTTCTTTTGGTAAATATTTGTTAATTTCTTCTTGTGGGATAATAAAGTACTTTGTTAGTGGGCATTTTCCATATAGTTACTTTTTTTAGTACTTATAATAATAATTTTAGAATCATTCTGAGTTTTGTATGTGTTGTTTGAATGTATATTGTTCTTTCTCTTCCCTGCCCTTCGAAAGTTTCACCTTTTAGCCACTCCATTTTTCCATTTTTTATGCTGAAAACGACTTCAGAATTTATAGAACCTATTAGAAATTTATTTAAGCTAGAGCATACAAAGAATTGTCTCGAACGTTTATAGTGAATTTTTATTTTAGATATAGACCCATAATTATCATATAAGAGTTTGGAATCAAAATTTTGAGTTCTGAACCTCTTTTTTACATTAATAATATATATCAAGAACAAAAGGTGCAGCTGCATATTATTCTTGTTTTGCTTTTCTTTTGTGCATGTTGGTGTGGCAACCAAATGATTAACTATATAATGTGATTATCATTGGCTCCAGGAAAGTATTTCCGTAAATGAACCAATTCCACGTTCCAAATTAACTAAGCCTTAGCCATTTGCAATCTATGGTTAGATACATAATTATACCATGTCCAGTGGTCATTTTTTAGAGTGTCTTACCATTTTAACATTAATATATTTTAGACACTAAAAAATAGAGAGAACATGAAAAGGTCTTCTTTAAGACTTTGGAGACATCTAACAATCTTGTTAAGACACCTACTTTACACATGTTGATTTTCTGTTTCTTCTAATTCATTTATAAATTTGATAATTATTTTTTTAATCTGAGTACGACACTTTCACCCTTATCTCCATTAAAGAGTTAATAAAACAAAACATTGGTAGATTTCATATTATTATAGGTATATGAGGTCTAAATTTTGCAGAATATCTAAGATCAGATAGGTATGACTAATGTTTCAATGAACCTGTAATTAATATGGAAAGGCGTTATAGTAATTGCTAGGAGAGGACACAAGTCGGGTACCCTTGTTTCTTTAGGTACCCGTTACTCGATCCGACCTTCACGAATAATTATTACCCGTACTCGATCCTTAAAAATAAAAAACGAGTACCCTAATAGACGGGTATTCGATAAAAAATCATTGACCCGCCGAGTACCCGACCCTTAACTCTTACGGATATCCGATAAAAAATCGTTGATCTGCCGATTAGTAAAACTATTGCATGTGTAAGGAGCAAGTGATTAATCATCAACATCTCAACTTAATTTACAGTATAACAATCCATTGGTATTTAATAAATTAAAGATTTGTAATTATATTCCACCAAATTATGATTTTTGTTTTTATGTTTAGTAAAAAATGTTATCGTTAAACCTTTTTCTATTGATTTAGTGATGGAATACAAATATAATTTCCAATTAGCACAAGACCTGTAACTAGTAGCTATTACCTTTTACTCTCATGTTTTTTCTTCCAATCTGTTCAAAGTTATCCTCATGTTCTGACAATTGAAAATCAATTGTAAAACAAAAACAAATTCAACACAAATTATATATCTTATACCATAAAATTTAGTATATAACTGAGTTATCAAATATTAGTAATAAATAATAAGAATATTTATGGGTCAAGTAACAAAGACAATTAATATTAACAGGTATCGAGGCGGGTAAGAATATGATACTTGATACCCGACTCTTACCCGTGGATAATAGAATTATAAAAGTCTTTACCCAATTTGTAAGTTACGAGTACCCTTTTTTAGACGGTTACGAATCGAATAACGAATTCGCGATAGTTAACGGTTATCGGTGCTCACCCCTAGTAATTGGCATGCTTTTCTTTGTTANACCCTTACTTATAAAAAAAAAAAAAAAAAAAAAAATAGCAAGGAGAGATTGAAAGCCGAAGTATGCTACCTCCTAATACACAATGATTTTTCGCTTAAACTCGTCAGTCGGTCAGTCTAGCCTAGTTAGTAATGTCAGTCCGATCCGTAGAGTCCTACGGATCAATCTTTATCTTCATTTGTTCAGACTCAATTCTATTCATGTGGGATCATTGGACCAGTTTAATAAAATCAAATTTCATTACATGGTCATGGTTAAGGCATGAGAAATGATGAGATTTTATATTCATTACATGGTCAACATAACTTAAAACAAAAAATATGAAACATACAAGTAAAAAGATCATATTTATTACATGGTCAATATGGTCTGAACGTCTCTTGATCTTTAAGTTTATTTTTGCTACGATGAAAATACACTATCACAAAGCCTCAAACTGGAAGACTATAATTCATGGTCATAATAAACTAGTTCTAGATCATGACTTATGTAATTTTTGTTATATTTTTCTTAGAAAAATAGAAAGACCGTGTCACCACTTGAACTCAAATCCAAACGGTGAGCATGAACTAGTACCAATCGCTAAGTTATAACTTTTGATCATCACTTTTTCAATTTTAGTTACGTTTTTCTTAGAAAAATGGAAGTACTAACTAGAGTGCAAACATATATTGTAATACATGTGGATCTAATCATACGAGCTTCCCATTCAGACACATGACAATGATTCCACGACGAAACCTATCTAAAAATCAACTTATGTTTCAATGGATATATATAGTGAGGTTGATTAATTATACATATATAAAACAGTAAAGATGGATATTTAAGGTACATGACCCGAAAGACTTAAAATGGTTTGGTCTTTGACTCATAAGACTTTGAGATCAATGGTGATTGGAAGACAAAAGAATAAAAGAGAAATGGTACACAGCTTGTCATGCACAAGCTTAATTACTTTTGAGTATGGTGGAATGGATGAGGACGTGGCCTCTGGCCTGTGGAGACTTGACAAAACCACAACAGATACTTTCTTTTTCTTTTCGTGATTAGTATATATCTGTATGTATAAGACAGCTAACTAATTGCACAATCTTTATGGCGATGAGAAAAAAAGGAAACGCATTATAAATTTAGAATCAGTGTTGTTTTTGTGGATGTGCACTGTGGTCATTATAGGGACGAGGTTAGCACGTGACCCGCCCGCATTTGAAGGAACAGTAGAGTGTACCGCATAGCTCCTTTCCCTTTCATGAATCATTGATTATTTCATTGCTCTCCACTTAGACGTACGTACGTATTTTTTTTTGTTTGTAGCTTATTGGAAATGGGTTTATAATTCTCCGTCTATAGGGTGAATGGAATATAAAATAAATAAGGAGAGGTTAGTTATATAATAATGCGCCACAAAAGATATATGCACTGAGGTTGGATTAGACCCACACACACATAAAAAGAGAGTCATCACCCCAATCACCTGCCGACATTTCACACTTGTTCTCTGGTCAATTGTGTAAATCCATAATTTTGCTGAATGTCTCCTTTTTATTGGCTTTACGCGCTGCTTTGGAACACTAATCATTTAATTAGGTGCATGTAATTCACTGCTTAAGGCTTTTATTTAGCCTTCTAATTATTGGGTGTATATAAGTTATATTGCCACTACTAATGAACATTTATCGCCCCTTTAACCAAAGTTTCTCACTACTTTATTCACTAATATACTATACTATATATATATATATATATAGTGATTACAGTAATTAAGAAAAGTATAATAATTGCAAACCAATGACTCTACTAATGCATCCCATTAAACGGGTTACATCCACCTTAATGACAAACGAACTCATGCATTATGTTCGTTTACAAAAAAAATTAATATGCATGTACGTCATATATATCTAGACAGAAATGCGGCTCTATGCGGATTTATAACCAAATAGTTAACAATTTGGAAAAATTTTAAAACAAAACAAGTAAAAAGAACCCATTTACGAAAAAACTAAATTTCAAAATCAAGAAATAACAAAAAAGATATGAAACATAAAATAATATATAATCAAATTAAAGAAATACTAATATGTTCAATATGTTCTTTTTTTTTTGTACAAACTCGTTGAAGTTTCAAACATTTTGTTCATAATCTTTCTTGGTGTCTAGAGCCAGCCATTGATAATACTTTATTTAAAATAGAAAAACCCTTCTAAATTGCCACTAGACTAAGGTCCACTGAGTAATTTTGTATGTTCATCACAACTCTCTTGAAACTCCATTAAATCGATATAAAAACATGAGATATACAAAACTGTTGTAAAATTTGGAATATCTTGCCTCCAAAACCATTCGACATATTTTAATGCCTAATGCTTAATGCTTAATGCTTTATCCTCTAATTATTGGGTGGTGAAAGTAAGAAACTACCAATGAACATTATTCGTCTTTTTAATTGAAGTTTATCAGTACTTTATACATACTTAAAAAATATGTTTAATTTTTCATTATATTCTTAAAAATAAAAGTTGATTGTAGCCATTCTTTCATACAACTTGAGGTTGAATTCAGTAGTTACAAAAAAAAAAAAAAATTGAAAAAAAAAAAACTTCAAATGACAACTATTTTAAAAGAGAGAGGATGTGATAATTATTGTAACTAAAAAAAGTATAATATTTGCAGACCACTGAATGTGGTAATGCATCCACATAAGTCACAACTTCTTAGCCAGTCCAGAATTTTAAAAGGTTGCAATCTAAGAAAACAAAAAAAAAAAGATCGGTAGGGAAACAAACTTTAATGCCTATACTACTAATCTAAGGAAATACTCAGAGAAAATTGGCAGCAAATTTTTTTTTTTTTTAAATGGACTGCAAACACATGTTTGACTTGCTTGACCACAGTGCCACTATTTGGACTAACTATACGTTTTTTATCAATAAAAAACTATATGTTTCATATATATTTAGAAAAAACAAAAACTACGCTTACATATATAGTGAAGAAAACTAAATGTAGATATAAATTATTATAGAGATATTAATGTACTATAACGACTATTTTATTAAAATAGGAGACCTATTTGTGTATGCAGTTACTCGAAAATATTTTGAAGTATGTTCACTACAATTTTGTGTTTGGAAAATCAAGCCCATTGCATCAAAAAAAATAATAATTAGATAAATACAATATACATATATATACATATCTTATTAAATAAAGCTGAATACGCTTAATGTGAAATCGTGGCACAAATATAACTCACGAGATCGTATAATGTGTCATTTTTTCAACAAGATTTTGATAAGTGTATTTTCTTATTTGTTATTTCCAGTTTCTTAAAAAAAATAATAATAAAAGGCAAAATAGAAAAGAAAAGGTAATTTAAAGTCAACATAAATAATAATTAAAAAAATGATTATCATTCTTTATTAATATTAAAAAGGAAATTTACTATTTTACTATGGGCATAATTTTTGTGAGCTTAAAAAGTTTAATCATAAAGCTTAGAATCTTATTTTACATAATTATACGAGTGGTCAATTTCAAATATAATTTCTTGACATCAATAAAATATAATAAACTTATAAGTTTTTACATAATATGTTTTGAATAAGATTTGTTATTCTTATACGTTTTAAATATTTTCACGGATTGTAGTTTAGAGTCCAATCATATATGTCAAAATTATACGTGTGTCAATTTCAAAATCTAATATATTTACATCAATTCATTTTTATGTAATTTTAATTATTCACTCACATGTTAATTCGAGTCCTAAACTGAATGAATTTAATAAAATGAGAGACAAACATTAAATGAAATAACAAGACCTACATATAGTAGAATAACTGTTGGTAAGACTTTTTTTTTTTTCCTACAAACAACTTCTGAAAAATTTGAAAAAATCCCTTTTTAATTACGAGTTTTATTAATTAAAGAAAAAACTATAATCTTACTTGGAATTTGGAAACGATGCATCTTACTAAATAAAGCTGAACGCGTTTAATGTGGGATCGACACGTAGCACAATTAGTATAATTCACGAGATCGTGCCACGTGTCATATAACTTACGAGATGATGCCATGTATCATTATTTCCAATTTTCCAGTTTTATGAAAATTAACAAAAAGTATTTTAGCATAAAAAGGTAATTTCATATAACTCATGAGATAATGTCATGTGCCATTATTTCCTATTTTCGAGTTTTAGGAAAAATAACAAATAGTATTTTAGCGTAAAAAAGGTAATTTAAAATATATTAGATAATTATAAAAAAATCTCAATCTTAATGCAAAAAAGAAGATTTTCACATATCGTCTTAATGCAAAAAGGAAAATTGTAATGTAAAAAAGAAAAACTGTAATGTAAAAAAAGTAATTTAAAATATATTCATGAAAAAATTATCCAAACTTAATGCAAAAAGGAAAGAAAACATCCGTGCAACGCACGGATCCATATCTAGTATGTAATAAAGGTCATGTATGTGGATAACAAAAATCAACTATTTTACATACAAAAACATGATTTTGCTATAACAATGCACTTCTATTAATTTAGTAAAAGCAATGGATTAACTATATGCATACAAAATTAAGGTTCTTATATTCAGATCTTAAAATATCACCAACAATAACCTCTGTCTTTTAAAAAAAGAAGTACAAAAAACTCAACTTAATCTCAAACAAAAAGAGAGAGAATCCCTTGACAAAAAAAAAAACAGAGAGAGAATCCAAAATTTAAAACAAAAATAAAATAAGAAAGATGATGCGGGCTTTACAAAATCAACACTTTGATGCTGTGAAGGCCTAACAATTTCATTACTTGAGTTAATAAATTGTGAGCACTAGTCGTGTGGATTGGTTTTCCCGTTATCACCAGCAAACAAATTGTTATAATATGTTAATAATCGAGAAAAAGGCCAAAAAAATCCCCAATTTTTCACAAAACGCCATTTAAAGCCCCAAC
>OVAF01001989.1:0-18167 GCA_900406245.1 Odontarrhena argentea | reverse complement strand
TGTGTGAGTTTGAGAGATTAATCATTTGGAAAAGAGATTAGATTGAGAGAATGGAGAGGGGAAACCCAANAGATTGAGAGAATGGAGAGGGGAAACCCAATCTTGTTGTGTTCTTATTCTCTTCTAATGATTCTCGGTTACAATGAGTGAATATATATGCTGAATGCAATCAGCTACAAGAGAGAGAGTGAGAGATGTCTAACGGACACATGAGAGTGACACAATGTTGAGTATTGAGAGTTGCTCAACGGCTATCTTCTCCTTGGGAACCGAGCTTCCTTCTCTTGCATATTCAAATGTAACCGATTGTTGGTTAATTTAATTAACCCAAAGCTAAATAATAATTTAGCATTTGTTTAATTAAATCCTCCTTGATTAATATTTTTGTCCCAATTGGTTTTCAAGAATTTTAATGAGGCAAGTGTATCACACCATAATTGCCCATTTGTTGCTAAATCATCCTCTTGAAGCACACATAACAAATCAAAATCAAAATGGAGGATTTAGGCGCCTAGTTTAATTTTTGAACTAGTCAAATATGTGTTTTATTGGTTGTGTGATTTTCGAGAGCCCTCAATTGTTCTAGGGCTTCTCCTTCCCTTTGCTTCTTTAAAAACGTGTGCACCCCCTCCTCATTATGTTCATACAACATTTTTATCAAAACCCTTTTTATTTTTAATTTTGTGAGTGATTCTCTTCTTAATTAAAACATATCGTGGTTTGTCAGATCCTCACTCACCATTTGATTCTTCTTGGTGTGTCATATCCAAGGATAATCATCTTTGGAATATCAGTGGTCATTCCGCAGCCACTGACCATTCACCTCTCCACGTCTTGATCAACATAGCCTCGAATCTGTTTTGGTGCAAGGATTATCTAAATCACAAACTAGCAGCCTCTTCCTTGGGAGAAACAGATCAATACGGGCAATCCCCAAAACAAGGATCGGGGTGGGGATCTAGCTCACCAACATAAATGTTGAAGTTTTGGAAAAATATTTTCTTTTGATTTTATGAGCAGCAGGTTATAAGGCGACCATCTCCACCGGGAGGTCTCTTAAGGTCTTTAAATAAAATATTATTAAAAATATAGAAATTAGGAAAGAGAAAGAGATATCGTGTCTTATTGAAGACACTGAAGACTTCCTAAAAACACTCCACTTTTACATGTGTCACAATACAATCGCTTCTCTTTTTTTTTTAACACATTTTTCTTTTAAATAAATCCCCACAACATACTTAAAATACCAATATAAAGTTTCTAAGACACTCACAAGAGCATCTTACCGATGGACATGCTCTAAGCTTTTTGCAGTTCAAAGCTTATGGTAAAATAATTCAACGGGGAGTATACAACAAGAGACGAAAGGATTGAAGCATATCTCAAAATAGTTAAGGCATGGGCTGAGAATTTTGAAGATCCAAGGAAGATAAGCCCAAACCAGCCCAATATCATGCAATCATTCCAATAGTCCATTTACATGGTTCAGATCGTTTTAAGACTTCACTACTTCATGCCCAAGTTGTCCAGATACAAAACACCTACACGGCTACACGTTTTTCTTATTTGGTCCAAATTCGAGCGTTAAAGACCATATCAATCAAACTTTTGATTAAATTATCATTTATGTTTATTTTTACATTTATTACGATTGATTTGCTTATTTTTATTGTATTTTATCAGATTTGGTCGATCTCTATACAAAGCTCTCATCCCTCACTGTATTATGCACCCTTGAATATGAAATATTAAGAAAACCCGAGAATTTTCTCACTTTTGAAGTTTAGGCTTTATTTGCTTGTCTTTTCTATTGTGTGTGATTCCCTTAGAAAGCAAGTGAAATATCTGTCGTTGTGTGTGTGATTCACATAGACATTAATTCGTGTTCTTGTCACAAAGTCATTTCACAGCTTTGTGTGGCGAACTTCGATCCATTCAAGTCGTAGGCCTTGAAACCATGTGATCAATAAGCTTGGTGGATTCCAATATTATATCCCCCACAATTCAAGCTATGTCACCTACAGACAAAAAAAAAATGCCACCTCCTCGAAAGAGAAGAGATAAGGAGCAAACCCACTGCAACGTCTTGAGCCAACCTAAAAAACTAATCTAAGGAAGACTAGCAAGTGCCATTGCAACAGATTACCATCCAAGAGATGAACCCAGTTAAGACCTCAACTACCTCTAAACAGTGCAACTTCAGAGAGAGAATAAGAGGGTAGAAGAACCCAAAGTAACATAGAGCGACCGCATGATAACATGCTATTTTACCATGTTTAGAGTCTTGATTTATTGCTACAAAGTATTACTTTGGTATTAAACTTGCATGGTTTTAGCATGTTTTGTGAATAATTCATCTTAGGATTGCATTTACTTATTTTTCTCGGTTTTATTGCATTTTGCATTGCATTCATGCATTTCTAGGTACTTTTGGAGCTTGGGAAGTTTGTGGAATGTTTCTAAGGCTGAATGTTGTTTTGGAAGTATAGAAAAGTCATTAGTGATGCCTCTTTGATGTTCAAGTCATCCTATTATCAAGGTAGAATTGATGTTGTGTGAAGATCGGGTTGTGCACAAAGATTTACAAGAGATCTTGAGTTGAAAATTGGCATGAAGGTACCCTGTATTGTCCTGAAGACATGAGAGTTAGAATCGCAGTAATTTTCCAAGAATTGAGAAAGTTATTCGAATTCTACTGAAGGATGTCCCGACTGTCAAGGCTAACTGAACTAGGTGAAAGAAGTGGCTCGTTCTGAAGGTTGACGAGATAAAATGATCTGATATTTTAGGACTAGATAGCCACACATTCAAGGAAGACGTGAGACTTTCAATCGTGTCATTTGGGGTTCTGAGGAGAAAGTTATAGCCCCCGTATTCTCTGATCACAAGCTGCCCGCAACATGCTCATTCCGGTCAAGCCATTCCGGGGTGCACAAATAACAAAGTACTGAAACCAAAGTGCAAAACTTAAATATTTTATAAATAACAAATCACAAATTTTTCGATAAAATGATTTTACGTTAAAATATTATCAATCATATATCTGACCAAAAAAAAAAAATATTATCAATCATATATAATATTCAACCTAGCCAAATCGATTTCTAAATGACATCCCAAAATAAAATTTTAAAACAATTTCTTTTACGAATGCTGAAAACTGTTACCATTAAAGGGTAATCCCCAATTAGAGCCCTTGTGTTATTTTCCAAAATAGGAAGTGATACCGTTGTCCATATATCATTTGTTTCTCCATTTATCCTTAAACAAAGTTTGTATGTACATGTAAATATGTTAACTAATAATTAAAAAAGAAAAGAAAAATAATAACTAATAACAGTGAGGAAACGCGAAAGTGAGGACCAAATCTGAGTTTCCCACTTGAATCTGGGAATTGAAAAGCTTGTTGATCGATAAACATAGCAACAATCGAAGAAGAGCTTGAAATGGGCCACCACCTCCACCACCATGACGGTGGCGATGGCGTCCCTCAACACGTTAATAGCCCTCGGTTCTCTGGCCCCATGACCCGCCGTGCTCAATCTTTCAAACGCGGCGGCTCCGGAGGCAGCGGCAGCAACAACACTGGCGGCGGAGACAATCCCGGCTCCTTGAGAGTTCACCATGAGATCGATGTACAGCTTAACTCTCCAAGATCAGAGGTCGCTTCGGGTCCGGATCTTCAAACGACGGCGTTCGATAGAAAGCATCAGACGTATGGTCAGTTGAGGGAGAGAGTCGTCAAGGGTTTGCTGAGGAAGCCGATGGATTCGGTTGTTTCGGATTTCGGTTTCAAAGAGAGGAAGAAACTTGGTCACTGGATGTTCTTTGCGTTTTGTGGGGTGTGTTTGTTTATGGGTGTTTTCAAGATTTGTGCCACTGGATGGTTTGGATCTGCCATTGATGGGGCAGCTTCTGAGCAGGTTCGTCCTCCTCAACAAAGCTTTTCTATGTGTAAATCTGAATTTTGAACAACTCTGCTCCTTTCCATTAGGATATTAATCTACTGGACCATACCTCCCATGATTATATCTATAAAGACGTAGGAAACCATGTCGACCGATCTTTGGTTATGCTTGATTCAGCCGTCCAAGACACTGTCGTTGAGGTAAGTCTTAGCTATCAGTATCACTGCTTCGTTCGCCACGAGATTACTAAATCCTGCTTTATTCTTCATTCAGTATTCAGGTGTCTGGGCAAAACCCGAGAGTGGGAATTTCTCACAGTGCATTAAGAGTGCAAGGAGTCGCAAAAGTATGCCATTTAGTCCTCTTAGGCGCAAACACTTGCACTTTTCTGCTTTAACTTCTTACCCTATGTTGGTCTGCAGAGTTAGCTGCTAATACGAATGGTTACCTTCTCATAAATGCTAATGGAGGACTAAACCAGATGAGATTTGGGGTCAGCCTTTTGTGTTTTCTCAATATCTCTCAAGTTCTCTTATGTTTATAAGCTTTAGGCTGATGTGCTTAACCATTTTAGAATGCAGATATGTGATATGGTTGCAGTGGCTAAAATTATGAAGGCAACTTTAGTTCTTCCCGCACTTGACCACAGCTCATATTGGGCAGATGACAGGCTAGCTTCTAACTTTATTTATGCATTTTACTATTCACACCACCTTACAGAAGCGCACAATTTGTTTGGACTCTGTAGATTTCACCTAGTTAAACAAGTTTTGGTAGTTAAACAGACTGTACCTTTGTTCTTTTTTTATTTAAAAATTTAATAACCAAAGCACTATCATAGTCATGATAGGCGACTGTCTTTTTTGTTTTCTTATCTGCTCTTAGCTTATATCCATAATCCATCGTGTTTGCAGTGGCTTTAAGGATCTATTTGATTGGCAACACTTCATTGAGGAGTTGAAGGATGATATTCACATAGTTGAGACACTCCCAACAGAATTAGCCGGAATCGAGCCTTTTGTTAAAACACCCATATCGTGGTCTAAGGTCAAGATTGCTTTCTTGATATTTGGTTGTTATTGAAGCCCTTGATTTACATGCAATTGTTTTCAAGAAGACCCTTGGTTATTTTTTCTTCTTCTAGGTTGGTTACTACAAGAAAGAGGTCCTCCCGTTATTGAAACAGCATACTGTAATGTACTTGACTCACACTGATTCCCGGCTGGCTAACAATGACCTGCCTGATTCTGTACAAAAGCTGCGTTGCCGAGTAAATTATAGGGCGCTGAAATATTCTGCTCCAATAGAGGAATTGGGAAACGTTCTAGTTTCTAGAATGAGGCAGAACAGAGGTCCATACCTTGCTCTTCATTTAAGGCAAGTAGCTTTGTCTATTTTTGACATCGTATTATCAGTGTTCATCTTTTATTGGACCTCAGGACATATGCAAGTTTATTTATATAAATGTTAATGTAAGACCACTTTGAACTACGTTGGTTGATAGTTGATGCAAACACTGAAATATGGTCTATATGTACAAGTCTCGTTCATTACAAGCTTATTGTCTTTTTCTCAAATGAATAAAACTCCTTTTCTTTCTCTACAGGTATGAGAAGGATATGCTGGCTTTCACAGGGTGCAGTCATAGTTTAACAGCTGAAGAAGACGAAGAATTACGCCAAATGCGGTATGAGGTTAGTCACTGGAAAGAAAAAGAAATAAATGGAACAGAGAGAAGATTGCAAGGCGGTTGTCCCTTGACTCCTAGGGAAACCTCGCTTTTGCTGAGGGCTTTGGAATTTCCATCGAGCTCTCGGATTTACCTAGTAGCTGGTGAAGCTTATGGAAACGGAAGCATGGATCCTCTCAACTCAGACTTCCCTTACATTTTCTCACACTCAACTCTTGCCACTGAAGAAGAGCTGCGCCCTTTTAGTAATCATCAAAATATGTTGGCTGGTTTAGATTACATTGTTGCACTTCAGAGTGAGGTATTTCTCTACACTTATGATGGAAACATGGCAAAAGCGGTTCAAGGTCACAGACGATTCGAGGACTTCAAAAAGACCATAAATCCAGACAAGTAAAAATGCACCCGAATGCCCTGCTAGTTGGAGTTGTGAAAATTATCATTTGGATCATGTCTTCTTTTTGTCGATGCAGGATGAGCTTTGTGAAACTTGTTGATGCATTGGATGAGGGAAGAATATCTTGGAAAAAGTTTAGTTCCAAAGTAAAAAAGCTACACAAAGACCGAAATGGAGCTCCATATAACAGAGAGTCGGGGGAGTTCCCCAAGCTGGAGGAGAGTTTTTATGCAAATCCTCTTCCGGGTTGTATTTGCGAGACTACAGAAGAAAAGAGTAGGATGCCGCATACATGAACATAATCAAAAGCTTCTGGTAATATTCATAGTAGCCTAATTTTTAAATTAGAAAAAAAAAAAAAAAAAAAAAAAGCGGGAGGGTGATTTTTTTTGTCTCCTGAAGCCAGGGAGGCTGAAGATTATTAAAGCTCAAGATTGAGAAAATGGTTTCAGAGACAAATTTTTGAGAAGGCGGTTCTTAAATGCTCATCCTCATACAAATTCGTCGCCTTGAGCTATGCCATGGGGATTTGTTGGTAGTAATACGATTCATTGTTTGTAACACTACAATTGTCATTTACAAGAAAAGAGAACTCAAATTCACAGTTTTGTTCTTTTACACGTATTAATAACATACATTATGTATTGATACAGAATTCTATCTTATCTCTTGCATGTATATTCAAGAAATGGTTTAGGGCAAAAACCTCCATTAACTAGCAAATAATTTAGCAAGTTTAATCCTTATCATTTATTGTGCAAATTAATATACTGAGATGGAAAATCACCCGCAGTATGATCCTTGATGTTGACTGCTGTTATATAGATTGTAACTTCATTTTTTTCTTGTTTGAGCGGTAGGTTGTAGCTTTGTTTATTTAGAAAACTACATGTTCTTTTGCTTTTAAAAAACTAGCACACATTTTTTTTTTATTTTTTATTATGCCAAAACCACATGTTTTTATCTCATAAAACTTTTCTCGTCAATATCTCCTATATCTTTCCCATCTCCAACATATTTTCCAGTCTCTATCAATTTTAGTTTGTTTTAAATTAGATTTATATTATTTGTTTCAGTGATGTCACATTACGATTGAATATGAATGATGATTTTTTTTTGGAAGGAATTTTTTTTTAGTAATTCACAAAGTTTCCGAGTAATCAATCATATTCACGACTTATCAGTTAGTCTGAATTCACAAATCATCACGTGAGATTTCCCGTGATGGGGTTTACTATTTAATAGGGCCCTACTATGTAGAATGGTTATACTTCCAATTTCGTGAATGATAAATGAAGAATATGTGATTGGTGTCTTTGAAATTAATAATTTGATTTGATTTGTGTTAATTATAGTTTCCTCTCTTAGCAATTAAGCGATTGATCTCACATTCGATTCTCAGAAAACTCAAAATACTGTGACTCTAATCGAACAAAATGAATGGTCTAGCGGTAATTTTCGAGCTTATTCCCTTCCTTCGATAATTCGCGGTTTTGATGGAATCAACTCAATCTGTTGATTTTTATATGAAAAAACTAATAAACCCTTTTTTGTTCTCCTTTATCTTCTTCACCATGTTGTTTTTGTTTAACGGTAATGATCGTCTACTTTTATCTTCCATTCATAACTCTTATTCGTGATTAAATAAATAAATAGCAATTTTGCTCCATCTACTTCTCAAATTTGTATTGTTCTTATGCCAATCCCAAACGGTCGGGTCGAAACCCAGAAAGGAATCACATGAATCGTATAAACAACGGTGATGAAGTTAAATGGAATAAAATCAAAGAAGAGAACAAATAAATGAAATCATAATCGCTACAATGGGTATTATGAAGATAATAATGAACGGAACATAACATAATCGTATCGGAGTGGATGAGGATGATATATGTTTTGTGTTATTTTAATGTATACTGATTGTAATCATTGAGTACTGGATGGTTTCTGGAAAACCATCGAACCTTTACACGAAGTTGGATACAAACTTTTGGAAATGGTAGCGACATCAAAATGCGAATTTGAATTTGCAAGAACCTCAGACTGAGGTAAATCTACAGCTTTCTTTTTGGCAGGAACTCTCCGAGATGACCCTGGAGATTTACGACGAGGAGACGTTGCTATACGCACCGTTTTACGCTTGCGAAGGTTCGCTCCCTTCATTGGGCTGCGTTTTGCATTAGCTTTAGTAGAAAACATAACAAAAAATAAAAAAATAATTATAAGAAAAAGGGAAATTGAAGGGCAACAACTACACTTTATAGTTGTTTTTTCCCTCCTCAAAGAGCTTCTTTATTCATAGAGGCGCATCATCCGGTACTTACGACATCAAATGCAATTCTGAGATCATATTTTTGTAGTTTTATTCGTTCATATGTTATACATCAAAGAATCAAAGAGGAGATGAGAAACGAACGATGATGCACACAACAAATTCCTTAACAAAATGAATTCCTAAACATCTAGGGACATAAGAACTTTAGAACTAGTAAGAGGGAAACTCCCACGCAAAAGCTCTAGTGGCTAAGATTTCAATTTGGGTTTAGTTCTCTCTTTTGGTGTTTCAGTTCTTCAAATCTACGTATATAAAATCCATATAGGAATTAATCATTTTTAGTTTGGGTTCGGTTCGGTTCGAATAGTTTCTAAGAGAAATGTTTTGGAACCGGAAGCTCAACAAATTTCAGTTTGATTCTATTATTTTTAAATTAAATTACCCAGAAACACAAAAAAATACTCGAAAATATCCAAATACCAGATTTTTATATAAATATAAATTAAAATAATACACATAAAATGGTTATTCTAAATAAAATCAGCTTGATGAACGAGATTATATCATGAAGAGAAACTCGTAAGTTGTTGATTTTGTCAACCACTTTTGCTTCAAGATTATATCACTAGGGAAATACTCGTAGTAGTATCTAGATATCCTTATGGTTAGGATTGTGATACTAGGATATTCAGTTTTGTTCTTTTGATATTTGGTTGTATTTTTAATATTGATTCAGACGATTAAAAAAAATAAAATCAGCTTTTTAATAATAAAAAATAATGTCACATTTTATATAGTTTTATGAAGTTAACTATTTCGTTAATGAAAAAGGCAGCGTGTAGCAACTTCCTTAATTTGAAGGTTACAAGTGTGAGTTGTACCATCTTGAATTGTTGAAATATACCTCGCAAAGTCACAAAGTTTTAAGTGTACTAGATTATTGTTTCGCACCTTGTGCATACTATAATACATATACATATATGTGCTATGTATATTATTATAAACATTGGCCTAAATGATGTGGAGATAATTTGGAAAAATACCTCTTTTGGGTTTAAAAATTTGAAAAATACCTCTTTCTATTTATTTATTTTAAGAAAATTCTTTTGTTGTATAAATTGACTAAATAGCCTCATTTATTGTTGTTTGCAATATTATTGTTGTTGACAAAAAAAAAAAAAATAGCCTCATTTAAAATTCAAGGAAAAGGAATTATATATTTCATACATTTTAGTTTAAATCTGATAATATGTGTAAATAATGTTTAATCTAATTATTATCCTAATTAATAATTTATTATTATTCTGGATAATATTTTCACAAAAAGTAAGTGTAAAATAATGTTGCATTTCTATCTACGATCTAAAACTTACACAATTTTATAACTTATAATGAGAAACAACAACAAATAAATCCTAAGAACTTATAATAAGGAAGAGAAAAAGACCTGATGAAATAAACTATAATTATGATGAGAAAAGTTACCTTGGTCTAGTGGCAGGTGGTCAGTCCATAGAAGGCAGGCAACATCAATGCACACGGGATCGATGTTTTAATATAAAAAAAGTGTTTAAGAGATAAACATCAATAAAATAAAAAATTAATTTAGTGACTTTTAATTATTAAACAAATAGAAGATATTTATCTCATAAGTTAATAATAATTTATGTCTAATACTGATTTTTTTTGTCTGCCTAATATTGGATATTTATGTGATACATTAATCATACTTTATATCTAATCTGGTTACAATTTTGTTTATATAAACTTCTTAAACATATCTAGAGAAACAAGAAAATGATAAAAGAAAAATTGAACCTACAAAGTTATAATTTATAACGTAAGATTAAATTAATAATATATAAACCAAAGCAAGCAACGAATATTACATACACTTGATGTGTAATATAAAAGAAAATCTAAAAAACTTATCAAAAAACAAAAACAAAATCTAGAAGACATTACGTGAGGATTTTTTTCTCTTTTTTACTACATCATAATTAATTAGTTTAATTTTTTGTATATTATTTTAAAATAATTTACCATAAAAAAACAGAAAAGGGGTATTTTTCAAATTTTGAAACTCAAATAGGATATTTTTCAAATTGTCCCATGAGATGTGCGTATAACACCTTCCCACCAACCACCACCCCACCAAACATCTACAATATCATCTTTCTCAAAACTATCATATTGAACGATACCGCCAGGAAACGGCATAATGTTCTTGATGCCAACTTTTTCAATGAGATACCTAGAATGATCTTTCTCCATCAGTGTCTCATACTTGACATACCAGTTCTCCTCATCTTTTTTGGCTAAATAAATAGCTTGGAAACCAAGATGCCTCGAATCCTGGTTCGTCAATATGTACCTTGATGCTGGACAGTGATTTGAATAGAAACATTCTTTAATCACAAAAAGACTTTTTTTTTTCTTTTCACTTTGTGTATAAGTCGTCAAAAATGCTGTGGGTTTTTGTAAGCAATGGGTTATATAGTGGTTCAAGTTGTGTCTTGTATAAATATTTGAATTAGTAAGAAATGAATATTTGTAAATAATACATATTTTAGTTTCTGCTTTTAATATTGATTTTAGTTTGGAGATATGTTTAGATAAAAACAAATATATTATTTCTCAATGAATTTATGCATGGATAATTACGACTTCCTTTTTTCCTATTAAATATATTGGATATATATCTTTTCCCTTTATTTTCTATGGGTATAAGTATTTTAACAATGAAATATTATGTGTACGTAATATTATGTAATATTATGTGTACAAGTATTTCCACATGAATTATGTGTTAAATATTTGGGGTGTATATAAAGTAAGCTACTTAATGATCTAAATGCATCAAACTCATTAATAAAATAAAAAAATCGTGGTAGAAATGTCAGATTCTTGCTCGAGGTTCAATATTGAAATGAAGGTGGAGTTCAAAACTGATGATGATCCAGGGTTCACCGGTAGTTGGTATCAGGCAACAATTGTCGATATGATTGACGAAGGAATCACAGGAGTCGAATACAGTACTCTGCTAACTTCCGATTCTGTTACTCCTCTACGTGAAACAGTGCAAATGACTCTCGACTACGACCACCGCGTATTGAAATTGTGATGGTTACCAGGTTTGGAATCTATATAATTATATAGTTGATGATTTTATTCATGTAATCTCCATAAATTTTTATAAAATTTACAAATGATAATTATGATTCGCCATAGTTAGTAATTACATTGTAGTTCAACGTTTGGTGATAATAAAGCATTATACTAACGTGGATTCTTCTTAGCTAGGCTTGTCTTATCAGGTAAACTTTTGAAAGTTGAATGTGATCACTTTAAACTTGTTTGATTTTGCGGTCGTGGGAATTAGGCTACTCGTAGTTTCTGATTCATTTGTCCATTTCCCGCATTCTTAAGGCTAAAGCTATAATTAGGCTTTTGATGTCACATTGCACAAATATCTACCCCGAAAAGAGTTCTATTTCACAGTTTCAAATTGTGCATAACTTTCCACTTACGTTTACAAGGTCTAACACTAAAGCTTCGGTTTTAGTATTCGTTGATGTAGCTTTAGTTCAATTAGTCACATGTGATGCTGAATAATAAA
Organism: Odontarrhena argentea; assembly: GCA_900406245.1. Taxonomy (NCBI): domain Eukaryota; kingdom Viridiplantae; phylum Streptophyta; class Magnoliopsida; order Brassicales; family Brassicaceae; genus Odontarrhena; species Odontarrhena argentea. The sequence continues at coordinate 6,278 of OVAF01001989.1, read as the reverse complement.
CGGATTGCTTATGTAGATTTAGGCAGCAATGTTAAGTAATTCTATTACATTGTTTGATGATCCTTTTGTACGTGTCTTACAGTTAGAAGTAACATATAATGTGCTTGATGTTAAAATGTTGAACATGTTCGGGGAAGATGAAAATGTAGATGCCTACTGGAATGATGGCTGGTGGGAGGGAAAAATCTTAGAATTTTTACCTCACTCGAGCTATTACGTCCACTTCCTAAGACATGATGAGAAATTAGAGTTTAAAAATTTGAAGTTACAGATACACCTGGAATGGAAAGACGGTGTTTGGAAAAAAAGATGGATGTCAATGGCCTTCAAACTGTTTTGGCGAGATTAGAAGATAAACAAAGTACAGAAGAAGATAAGAAAAAGATGGGTAACAGATTTGACGGTTTTAAACGTGTTGTTTGAGTTCTTAAGTTTGTTATTTTTATAAATTTGGTGGTTATGTTATTCTCTTTCATAGATGTTTCGATTTTCCTAGTGTGTTTTTCTTTGTTTCTAGAGTTATACAAACCTAATCGGAAAATTTTGTTCTTCGTGGTGTATGGTAAACACATTTTGTGGACGTTATATAGTAATTGTGGATGGTGTTTAATGTATAGTGTATACTTGTAATGGAGAATGCATACTCTTAGTGGATGATGGATACCAGTATAACTCTAGTTGGTTTGTCTTGTTTTTCAGGTAACAAAATTTCAAATAACTCATGGAAAATGTTGTTGTTGTGTGCTCTCGCATGTGAATCGAGCGTAATAGTAGTTATGACAGGGAGGTGGATTTGTTACATGAATGGTGAATGAGTTTTCAAACGTGAAAAATTAAGGATGGGAATTAATTTAAATTGCAGACTTTGCATTAGAATTTGCAGATACAAAAGATTGAGAGAGATGTTTTGGAAGAGTACAACTTAGGTTATGATACTTGTGTTGAGATAACTTATTGGTTACAATATAAAGAAGACTACAAAACCATTTTCATGCTATGAATTTAAAAACCTTCTGCTATTTTACTGTCAACTCTTTTGTTTTTTTGGCTTTGTTGCAGTTGTTACCTAAACATAATTTGTGGTTTTTTTTTTCTTAATTCATGATTGGCCGGATAATAAGTAAAGTCTTAGTAAAAACGTTGAATAATTTGTGGAGTTTCATGTTTTATTTTATTAATCTCTAATTTGGAGTGATGGATAATGGTTTCTACGTGTGGATGGATTTGGTGGATAGTGGATGTTTTAGGTGGACTGTGGATGATTTGCATGGATGATGGATGGTCTTGGGGTAGAGGGTGGATGGGTCCGGTGGATTTTTGAAGGTGGATTATGGAAGGTGGATGGGTTTGCAGGGTTGGTTTGGTAGATGGGGGATAACTTTGGTAGACGGTGTATGCTAAAACAGTAGTTATCCAAATTCAAGTAGTTTAAACTGTAAGACAGACACGTAAGTGTTTTGATGTGATGGTGATTGTGGATGCTAAAATCACCACAATAGAATTTGTATAGATTCTTTAGGGATTCGACAACTTTCAACCAATTAAAACTCAAGAACAAATCGCCAAAGATGGTTTTTATTGATAATCTCTTTTGCTATGAATTTGCCGGATGTCTGAGCGTAGACGTTTCTGTCTCCTTATTCTGACGAATTGGGTGACTATTTATACAAGGAATAGTCTGAGCCCTAAGTCGGCGAGAATCTAGGAAAATCTAAGAATAAAGGAAAATCCCTTTATTCGTATATATCCAAAAGAACGTTCCAGAACATTCCTTTGAACTAAGTCGGTAAGGCGGGCCTCGTGAATGTTTCCGTTGAGATGGGCTTGAATCCACGGGCCGAAGTGAAGTCATTTCTAGTCCAATGAAAATGGCTAAGTGTTCAAGTAGTAACTTCGCGTAGAAACCAGAAACAAGGTTCTTCACGTAGTCGTCAGGAAAGGAAGCTTTCTCGTAGTAGTCAACAATTCTTACGTAGTAGTCAGTCCTTTCAGCCTCCAAGTAGACCTCAGACCCCGGGTTTCAGGCCTAGACTTCTGCTCAAGACCCAGTCAATTTCCTGTAAGCTGAGTCATCATTGACTTTTTAAGTTGACTTTACGGCGGAGGATTTTAACCCCAACAGCTAGCCCCCCAGCTCGTAGCGTTAGAAGTCTAATGTTGCGAGCGATAGTGGTGCCTTGATGACGAAGCTTAGAGCATGTTCCTACAGAATTCAGCTTTCTTCTTTTCTTTCTTGAATTGTGCCTTGTTCTCTTAGGCTAAAGTTTGATCCAAGTCCATCAAGCTTGGGCCCAAAAGTTAAACCTAGGGTTTCTCTCCAAATGATTATAAATAGGCACTCCCCATTTTCTCTTCATTTGTGTCACTCTCCACTGTCTTGCAAAGTGTCACCTTCTCTCTTGCTCCTTGATTTCTTTAAGTTTTTCTTTGTGGCTGAATTTGTTAGATCTGGGGGTTTTGATTGATTTTTTTTTTTTTTTAAATTCCGGGGGATCTGAATCCACTTCCTGGTCGATTTGTTGATAAAAGCTTGTTTTGAATTAGGTTGACCATTCCTTGTCTCCTCCAGGCCAACATTATTCCCTTCCCCTTGGACCGACCATTCTTGGCACCCTTGANGGCCCCCCCTTTTTTTTTTTTTTTTTTTTTTTTTTTTTTTTTTTGCTTCTAGCCTCCACCGTACATACGCCGGAGCCGATGTTTTTCAAACGACGACGTCGGCGACTCCCTGAAGCCGACGCCGACGACCTTCAGTGACGGCGCCTCCGGGAGCTGCTTTCATCAGCACGCCGCCGCCGTGCTGACATCTCGGGCCATCGCCTGAAGGGATCGACGTGGAATGACTGCCGAAGCCGCGTCCTTGCGCCTCCGGTCCGTTCTCCTGCTGAACTCGTAGCGACTCCTAGAGGGGGAAACCAACGCGTGACCTTGATCTTGAGGCGACGACGAAGTCTTCGTTGATATGACGGGAGGAGAAGAGGGAGTGATGCCGAGACCTAAACCCTCGTGAACCGAGGCCGACGGCGTTAGTGAGGGCGGCGCGAAAAAGGAGTCGTGCGGATATCCCTCTAAGCCCTCGACCCGGAGAGCTGAAGCCGAGACCGATGATGTGAAGGAGGGAGGAGATGGGTCGTCGGTGTGAACAGAGGAGATGGCGATGGTGTTCTTGGTGGGCCGGCACAAAGTATCCAAGGAAGAGGACAACTGACTTAGTCAATTTCGTCCATTACCCCTTAGGAGAATTCGTTGGGCCAAAAACATAACTTTGGGCCCAAATCCGTTTATTAGTGAAGCTGATATCTTTCTGGGTTATTATCACCGGTCCTTCTTTTTCTTTTTCTTTTTTTGCAAAATGCTAGTCCCCAACTATGCCCTCGGAGGCATCTGCTAGTTCGAGGACAATGAGTGTAACCTCCGGAGCCGACGGAAACATCGCTCAAAATCGGGAGTCCGTTGGTGACTATGACGCCGATGTTTCCATTCTTGAAGACTTAGTGGAGCGCTCAGCTACGGCCCATGACGTCACCAGTGAAAATATTGGACTTGACTACAGTGCTTCATCCCAATTCAAAGGTCCGGTTGACGGAGATATACCAGATGGTGCAATGGTGAAATGTGAATTGCTGTCCGATCCCGAGGCTTTCAACGAGCAGATAGATGCGGAATTGTTCGCCATGCAAATCGTACCTGACTGGAGGAAGACGCAATTGAAGCTTCCAAGAAGAGATTTGCCTGACGACTACGTGGTAGGAGAGACGCGATGTACAGTGGGTTCCCTAGCTGACCTCAGGAGGCGATTTAACGTTCCCCAGCAAATCGAACTTGCGGTTCCGTCGTGATCTGACCTAGCGAATACTCCCCCACAAAGATACATCACCCTTTATGAAACGTTCTTCGTGCGGTGCCTACTTTGGTTTCCCATCCCGGATGTTCTGATGAGGTTTATTAACGACGCCAATATTTCGATCTCTCAAGTAGTCCCGAAGGGTATCCGTCATCTGGTTGGAATTCTGGTTCGTAGTTATGAGTGTTGATTAGACCTGACTGTCGACCACTTGCATCTCTTGTTGAGATGGCAGACTAACTCGAAGAAGAAAAAACTCCATCTTTGTAGCCCTCGGGGCGGACGTCGGATTGTTCACGACTTCCCTAGCAAATATTCAAACTGGGACTCCCATTTTTTCTATGTGTCCGTGAATGAGTTCTCGTTTGAGGCCGAGTGTCTTGATATAGTGAAATCTGAATGGGGAAACGCGGTAGATTTTTTAGTTATCCTGCTTTACCCAATTTGTTGGTCATCCTGACTCTTGTTGTGTCTATTTCTTTTGCAGTGCCGGTGGTCTTGACTCGCGGTCTCCAGGGATTTGACGAGTTCGTGGACAAGCTCGCGGAGAGTAAGACGAAGTGGACCAAGTGGTTCACTTTGCATCGGGTGGAGAAGGCTAGAGCTTACTTTGACGATTTTGGCGACGCGGTGTTTTTCCCTTTGTCACGCTCCGGAGACTCCACCGAAACGGTTCGAGAGATGATGGTTAGGAAGCATCTGTCTGTGAGGCGTGAGGAAAGGGGCAAGGAGAGAGAGCGCCCTTGTCAGGAGGAGAGACCGAGAGAACGCGAGAGAGACGTCCTGCCGTTGCCTCCTCCGGCGAAGATGAGGTCCACCGCCAAGCGCAGAGACAGGGTCGTCGTGTCCTCCCAAAGGAAAAGGACGCCGAGTCCCTCTCGGGGACATCCTAGGCGCGAGGATCACGTAATCGTACTTGAGGCCCCGCGTGGCGCAGCCTCCTCTCTCGCACCTGAGCAAGACAAGAGGGGCCAGATGAGGGCGATGGAAGCCACGGAGAAGGACGGAGGCAGGGGGGACTCGAACCTGGCCAAGAAAGAGAAAGACCTAGCAGTACTGCCTGCATCCTCAGGAGCCTCCTCTCGCACCTACATGGGTGGGGAGAGGAGATCGGTGGAGATACTCTCTCGCATTGTGCGTCCCGGTTGCGTTCTTCCTTCTACGAGTACTTTGGTTGACGACCGTCGTTACAATGACACTGCTCTCTGCGGGGTTGAGGTAGAATCCGGTAAACGTATTCATTCTTCCGACTGAGCTGACGGTTTTCTTTATATAATCCTTGTTGTCGTGCTAGTTTCTTGCCTCCATGCAGGATCTTGTGGTAGGTTACAAGGCGGACTTGAGAGAGAAAGACTCCGAGATTGATGACTTGAAGAAGAAGCATGTAGAGAAGATAAAGAAGATCGAAGCGAAGATAAAGAAGATCGAAGCAGAAGTCGAGCTTCTAAAGGAGGAGAACAAAAAGTTGTCGGAGGGCATCATGGCGGCTACCGAGATCATTAGACGCTGGGAAGCCGATTTGGAGAAGAAGGAGTCCATGAAGAAGATGAAGGAAGATGAGGACGGCAAGCTGAAGACGGCCTTCGATAATGGCTACAAGAAAGCACGCAGTCGCTACTCGGAGAGGATATCTGATGCCAAGAAGCTGGTGGAGTGGCTTGAGGGCACCGGACTAGAGAGGTTCTACCAGCTTGCACAGTCTCAGGGGAATGCAGAGCTGTTGGATGAGATCTTGAGAGGAGAGAGGTTAGGGACTTTGAGACGGAGAAAACCAAAGTGGAAGGATGGTCCAAGGAAAGAGAGTGCATTGAAGCCGAGATGGAGGCCGCTCTCGCGATTGTTCTTCGCCACCTTGGGCAAGAGCCCGCTCCACAGTCCTTGCCAGCTACAGAAGCTGGTTGTCTTGACGTGGAGGCGCGCAATCTCGGATTCTTAGAGTCAGTTTCTTGGTTCAAACACAGGTTCACCCGTTGTTGACGTCCTCTTGTAGGTAAGTACTTAGTGATTTTATTTTGCCTTATGGTTTACCATCCATTAGCTCACAAGGTTGGTTGTGTGCAGGAGAGGCGCACGGAGATCAGGGAGGGCATTCCCCGAGCCACTGTTCTTGCAAGTACCGTTGCTGGTAGTGACGCTAAAGCCTGTATCGAGGTGCTCGATAACGAGGAGGGTGCTACGGCTGTCCGTGACATTGTTGAGCCCGTTGGCCGTTGGCTCTTTGGCGGTTGTTACCCCCAGAGTTGACGGTGTCGGGCCGTTGGCGACTACTGGTGTCGAGACCGCCCAGGCAGGTGTGCCACCTGTTGGGGCACAGAGGCCGAGAGGGGTGCAGGTGGTGACGCGGAGCCTGAGGTTCAGGTTGACGGTCCCGATGAGATTTGTTGGGGTATAAAATCCCCCACCGTTGAAAGTCAACGGTCAACGGTCAATGGAC
>OVAF01001987.1:0-18177 GCA_900406245.1 Odontarrhena argentea | reverse complement strand
AAAAAAAAAAAAATATATATATATATATATATATATATATATATATAATTAAACCAAACAAGGGGAAAGTCATGCCGTTAAGGTTTCTTTTGTTTTTTGGGTGTATACATAATTATGTCACAGAACGATGTAAATTAGAATATGGACTTATTGTGATAGGGGATGAAAGCTATATAAAATAAGATGAGAGAATCGGTAGAAAAACAAAATTGGAATCCAAAAATTTAAATCAACATAAAATAATTTAAAATCTTTTGAATAAAGATTATATTTAGGTTGTGTGTTTTCTTAATTTTGAAAATCTTTGTATACAATATGGTTTCAAGTTCAACATAAAAACATATAGAATATAATTTCATTTTTGTTCCAAATAGAGGAATGAATTCTTACTTATAATTATTTAATCATTTTCTAAGAAATTTTTGTCCACTTTTTAAATTTCAAACCACGACATATGTCAAAAAAGTATATGTTTTTTTCCAATGGAATTACAAGTTTGAAACAATATTGTTGACGAGATATAAGATAAATAACATAAGAAGACGTAAAAAAAAATCACAAACAAGAAAGAGAAAGAATTTACACATGATTGATTTTGTGTGGATGAGATGAAAAATGGTGATTTAGTATATATTGTAGAGTATATGTTGTATAAAGATTATAAAATGATGTAATCTTTATACATGTTGTATATTGTAGAATATATGTTGTAAGGGTTGGGAAAAAATCAGTTAAATCCGCTTCGATCCGTTATCTAATTCGATTAGATTCAAAAATAAAAATATCTATAAAACAAATTAGCAAATCAAATAATAAAATTTAATATAGGTAAAAAACAAATCAAATACAAATATTGTTTTTGAAATGACAAATATCCGATCCGATCCGTATATATATTAAGTTATGTATATGTTATAATATTTTGTTCTATTAAACCTATTTTTGTACAATATTAGTGACATAATAATTTTTGAACTTATGATTCAATTCATCATAATTTTTTCTTTTTACAAAAATTCATTTTGTAGATAAAAAAAAAGTCTATAATCTACATATTTTTCATCGTTTCATTCATTTTTAGGGCAATTTTTATTTTATTTTTTAAAAACAAATCAAAATCTTGTAATGATTACTTATAAAAGAATTTGAAAAAGTAGTTTACGAAATATGATTTTTTCAAATACAAAAAATAGGCGACCACTTATATTTTTTAATTTACGTTTTTTCGTTTTTAAAAATAAAAGCTTAGATTTTTCATTCAATTTATATTCGTTTGTTCATTACTAATATATACAATAATCATTCTTTTTTTATATAGTTCTTCGTGTAAAATATTTTTTTTGAACAGAGAAATCAGATATCCGTAAATATTTGAAAATTTTACAAATATCTAAAAATACAAATATTTATATTTTTCGAAGAAAATCAAATAATAAAATTTAATATCCAATAAAACAAGAGATAACCAGCCCAATATTAGAGTATGGGCTAATATTTAGTTATCTAATTCTAACCCACGAACAAAAACAATTAGATAGTGTATGCCCACATGTGCAGCAATTACCCTTCTACCCCCATGTTAACGCGTGATAGGATGTTCGGCAGCAGGTACGGTAGGTGCTCAGATTCATTAATGGCGTTGGTAACGCAATTACACCACGGATAACCAAGCTTATGGGGGTAATCACTCTGACACAGTTTCAAGGCATGATGAAGGGGAAAATCTTCTGGATAATACGATGCTCTGAGTCTTGTAACTAGGAAAACAGATTGTATTTAAAAAAGCAGTATCAGAAACCACCATTGATAGAGGGGCAAGAAGCAAAGCAGAAATCTAAGAACAGAGGTAAACGATGAACTCGTTTTTGTAACAGAAATTAATGATATCAATAAATGAAGATTGTTACCGAATTTATAGAATTTATTGCATATGATTGAGTACATATTGCGTATAAGTCTTTGTCATTTCCACATTAATGGTCTAGAACTGATTATATAGCGAATTAATGCAGGAAAGCGTAATGGGGTTCACGGTTCGACTGAGCTTAGGTTCGTGGGAGAGAACACTCTCCGGTGACTGGGTGTTCATGGGACTACTCGGCGGTATGGAAACGAGTATCGTGATCGGAGAAGCAGAGAGCTACGAGGGGGTGATGAAATTGGTTCGTGATAAATTTAACGTGAGTGTGGAAGAACCGGTGGCGTTAACATTCCAGTGGCCGGACTGGATGCTCATCCCACGTCAAGAGCAATCACCTCCTATGGAGATACGCTACGATGGGGACGTCCAGCTTTTCATGGCCCTGAGAGTCGAAAGCGATACGGAGACTATGTATGTGACAAGGGGACGCATCCTGGTGGAGGGTTATCGAGACCTGGCGAGGTCTACAGATTCTCGTGGTGAAACAATAGATCCTGTAACTGGAATATCCCTGGACGTATCTAAAGTTGTTGGCAGGAGGCCCGAAAGTCCTAGATCTGCGGGTGTGAACATACCAAGGGACGTGACTTGCGCTGGATCTACTTCAGCACATCCCACGGGGGAAAAACCGTTTGGAACTGATCAGCTATTCACTGAGGAAGAGATGATTTACTTTGATGAGCTGCAGCTGAATGAAGGATCAATAGATGCTGAGACAAGTTCCTTATCTACGGACGATGATGCAGGTTATACACGGGAGTGTATTAAAGTTATTGTCACAGATACATGTATACGTAAAGCTTTAACATAGATGTTAACAGGTACTGCAGAAGCGATGACATCAGCATGTGGAATAGGCAGAGGCAAAGCTGATGAGGACAAGCAGCCTGACAAGGTGGCCAACAAGGTAAACGTTGGACTAGGATCTGACATGATAGGATTGTTTGACGGGGACCAGAACGAATGGGAAGAGGTATCCAAAGGTAACAGCTCACCGTGTTTCAGCCATCGTATATTACCATTGGTAGCCGTAAACATTTCGTTTACGGTGTTAACAACTTTAGTAGCGCTTACAGGTACTGCGGACACAGGTGATCGGGACAAAGGCACAGGTGATTGGGACAATGAGACTGATAAGGTAGCGAGGAGGCTATATTTTGGGCTGGGATCTGCCATGATAGCACTCTGTGGTGAGGATAATAATTCATATTTACAACAAATGGTAAACGCAAAAGGGGTATGTAACTGTTACTGACCATTATACCGTCTACATGTATACATGCCAACAGCAAACATAGGGGCTAGAAAAGTGGCCAGAGAGCTGGATTTCGGAATGGCGCCGGGACCAAGTCAGATGAACCACGTACCTCTAGTAGTGGACGAGAACGAAGGTATATAGTACAATATGCACGTAAAACACACATCATAACTGACCACGTAAGATGAACGATAACTAAGTTGTTAACAAACGTGTTTATGAATCTTGTAGGAGCGAGCTCGAATGCTGCAATATTGTCTATGGGGACGGACAGGGGAAAGGCTATTCAGATCGACTCTGACTCTGAATCAGAAACCTCCTTCACACAGGGTGGTCCGCCATACATGCACATCGCACTATCCGTGCTGAACGAAATAATGGGTATGAACATGATTGTGTGCACTGTTACCGAGTAAAGTAAACGAGTAACTATAACTAATAACATCTACTGATTCAGGTGATGGACAGTCGTTTCGTATAGATGAACAGGGAAACGGTGTGCTTATCGAGAAGCGTCCTATAGGGACCGATAGGAGCACTGCTCGGACAATTAGGGAGCCAACACCTCAGCCATACAAAACACCTCGGCCAGGCGAAAACAATGGTATGTTAATAGATTGACAAGACACACTTGTAATAAACTGTGTAACCATGCATCATGTTTCGTTACGTGTAACACAGGTGAAGGACAATTAGCTCGCGCAAACGATAAAGGAAAAGGTATACTCATTGATACACCGAAGAGAGGGATGAAGGTGAATAGGAGCAATGCTTTGATCATTCGAGAACCAGCACCGAAGCTGAATGATGACAGTGGTATGCTTGACAGATGATAACATAATAAGATACAAAATACTTTTGCTGATTCTGTTAACTGTACATAACCTCTGGTAGCAGATATAAATACGGATAACCATGTATCATGTGGTTTTCCAATTCCACAGGTTTTGGGATGGAAGATGACTCCGACTCAATGGACGAGGATTATGAAGGGGACGACCTGTTTGTGGGCAGAGTCTTTGCGAACAAAGAGAAGTGCAGATTGGGGATGTCAACTCATGCCCTTCAACATAGGTTCAATCTGCGTTTCAAGAAATCAACGCCCAATGAGGTTGTCGTTAGGTGCATCAAGAGCTCTTGCCCATGGAGGGTTTTCTCTAAGCGAATCGAGAACTGTGAAGCTTTCCAAATTAGGACCATGCGCCTAGAACACACGTGTAGCGTTGACGATAGGAAATCATTCCATATACAAGCCACAACAAGCGTTATTGGTAGCATGATGAGATCACGTTACGCCGGACCAAAGCAAGGACCACGCCCCAGCGAGCTACGACATCTATTCCGGGGGGACCATAAGGTTCCAATATCGTATTGGAAGGCGTGGAGATCAAGGCAAGTTGCCATGGAGATGAATCAATGGTCTTACGCTAGTTCCTTTAGATATCTACCATCTTACTTGGAGCAACTTGTGACAGCAAATCCGGGGACAATGGTTTCTCTAGAAACGGTTCTTGACGATGTCGTCGGTAACCTCTTTAAGTACCTATTCGTCTCTTTCGCGGCATCTATTGCAGGATGGACAAGCATGAAGAAAGTCATAGTGGTGGATGGGACCCACTTGAGGGGGACATATGGTGGTTGCCTTGTCACCGCTAGTGCACAAGATGGGAACATGCAAATATATCCCATTGCATTTGCTGTCTGTGGATGTGGCCCATAATTGCTGTGTAAAATGACATTAACCTCTGTAACAGGACATTATATGTACAACCCATGTAACTATTGAAGATAATCCGAAACAAAATCTGTAGCTGTTACACAGTCATATTAGTATGAGAGTTACTTACGTCCCTCTTGCTGTCTAAGGCTTTCGCATATCGCGGAATGACATAATTCTTCGCTGACTTGTCTGAAACTTGTTTAGACAGTGGTCTTGCTTGCTCCTATGTCTCGCCATCAGAGTCCGGTTACTTGGCTTGAGGTGACGGTTTCTCTCATAATGCTTGGACAGCCTCGATCATGACCAATTGCAGAGCATAGTAAAACCCCTGAATTGCCACGGTTCTCTGACTCACAAACACAGGATCCCGTTCTTTTATCAAATTAATGACCAAATCAAAAGCAGCTCTCCCCTACGGATAGTTGAGAAAGTTCTCTAAGTTAAGCATCATCTCCGCGTGATCCTTTGATATCTTTGGGTGGTGTGAAGTAGGCATCAGAAAACCATCCACAACGCACAGACATATGTACTTGAACCGAATCTCCGGATCAGATGGTTTATTCCTCTCAAGCATAGTGATGATTTCGTCAACTTTAACAGAACCGTCTCTACCGAACAATTTGTTATAATAAGACCCCTCCCCCGCCTGAATCCTCTTCCTCTTCTTAGGTGGTGGAGGGTATCTCCGGCAAGGTAGACTAGTAACAATCTTGAACTCCCGAAGCCCAAATCTAATCGGACAGCCACCAAATAGGATCCACACCTCACGCTTCTTCTGTGTGCAAAGCTGCTTGGTTAAAAGAAAATGTCCAAAACTCCCCGAGTATGCTAGCTTCCCGATCTTGTCTAAAAAAGGACCAAAAACGGTGCTCTTGAGTCTGTTCTTCTCCTGCTCCGAAATAGCATCAAGCACACTCTGGATTCGGCTGTTCTCGTGATATACGTTCACACGTTCGCCCACTGGTTCTTGCCCGGCCGGAAACATACGAGGAGGCAATTCCAATGTACATTCCTAAAAAAAAAGGGACAACTTTACTTACAGAGAGATTAAATCCGGGAAACCCTAAAAAAAAAAAAAAAATTACTTAGACGAAACTTACCACAGAGCCGCTTGGGACACCGCCGCCGTGACTGACTCCTGACATGTCTCCGGTAACAGACGGAATATGTTCGAAACGGAGAGATCGAGATTAATAGAGAGAGATATAGAATGGATACGACGGAAAGATTTACAACGGCGACGCTTGATTCAGGCAATACATAACTCACAGAGGGATTTGTTAAAGATTTCTCTGGAAGATACTTTAGACTTCTCCCAGAGCAAAAAAGCTTTTTCTCTCTCGCACTCTGTTTATTAGGAAATAGCAACCGCTAGAAATACTAAAACAATTTGAAATTGGGACCGTTTTGTGTTCCCAATAAAAAAGGAGAATGTTTTTATCCATCTGGTAATAACAAAAGTTACTTAACATGTCAGTTAACATCGATTGTGCATGGTAACATATACTGCTTTCTGTCAGATGCCAAAAATCTTATCCAGGGGTAAAATCGTCCTAAATTAATGATATTGACACCTCAAAAAGGTGAGATACAATCTCCACAATATTATCAGATTTAGGTATATTAGCTGCAAATTCTCTAAAAACAAATCAAATATAAATACTAATATTTTTCGGATCTATCCGCTTCTCGCTCAGCCCTATGTTGTATATTGTAGCCACGTAGATTAATTAGTCATTTGTTGAATTATAGTTTTTTTTGGGTTGTATATGCTAATTTCCATAAAAGAATATAGGAAACGTGTAAAGAAGATGAAGTGAAAAGAAATTGTTTCTCACGAGGTCCATGTTTTTTGGTTCTGTTTTCTTTTACGTAACTAATCACATGAGATAGGACGTCTTCCTTCTCTATTCGAGCAACATGAAGGTGTTTACGGTATGAATGCACCAGCATCAAATTGGTTTGGTTCAAGGTCTTTTATTCCTGATTTCGTATTTCCGGTTCAAACCAGTTTTAGACATCTAAAACTCAAACTCATGATCTTGATGTATGCTCTTATTTAGACTCTTATAGTATAGGAACCAATCTAACACTAAATTCACTTGGTACATAAAAAGTCTAAAACGTATATAGTCAAACAAAATAGTTATTCAAACTGTTAGCTTTAATATCTAGAATGATTGGGTCCGAAATGAATTTTATTGAGTTTTTAAAAAGATAAAGGAAATATCGTGATAAAAAAATATTTAAATGTTCCATACTCCAAAATTAACACCAAAGTTAAAATTTCCAAAATTCAAACTGATCTTACATGCATATAAGTAAGCCAAACAAACATATAAATAAAGATATAAGTAAACCACACAAAGATAAGCATGTTTCATGGGGCAAGCTATGCCGTTAAGGATTCTTTTCATTTGCCNATTAACACCAAAGTTAAAATTTCCAAAATTCAAACTGATCTTACATGCATATAAGTAAACCAAACAAACATATAAATAAATATATAAGTAAACCACACAAAGATAAGCATGTTTCATGGGGCAAGCTATGCCGTTAAGGATTCTTTTCATTTGCCTTGGTGTATACATAAAAGCTTAGCCAAGTCATCATCCATTGATACTACCAATATTACTCCCCTATAAATTAGACAAACAAACTAATAAGCCCGAGATAGATATTTGATGAAATGGAAGTTCAAACTCTCTTTCTCTATTTCTCCCTCCTCTTTCTGTCTCTAAACTTCTTCTTCAATAGTCTTAAACCTAGGCTAGTCCGCCTCCTCCAACCATCTTTCGAATCTCGTGTCACAACCGCCATTTTATCGCGTAAAGAAGTAGTCGATTTCCTAGATTCCAAGATTGTAGAAGAATATGAAGAAGAGGAAGATTCTAGTCCGAAATTTGATTTTGATCCATACATGATCAGCAAAGCCGAGTCAATAAACAAAGCTCTCGAAGAAGCCATTCCACTCGGGGAACCTCTCAAAATCCACGAAGCTATGCGCTACGCGATACTAGCCGCTGGGAAACGTGTTAGGCCAATACTATGCTTGGCTTCTTGTGAGCTGGTAGGCGGCCAAGAAAACGCTGCAATGCCCGCAGCTTGCGCGGTTGAGATGATCCACACGATGTCTTTGATAAAAGACGACTTACCATGCATGGACAATGACGACATGCGTCGTGGGAAGCCCACGACACACAAAGTCTACGGCGAAGGAGTCGCCATTCTCTCGGGCGGTGCTCTCTTGTCGCTCGCCTTTGAGCACATGACAACGGCGGAGATACCCTCCGAGAAAATGGTTTGGGCGGTAAGAGAATTGGCTAAGTCAATTGGCACAAAAGGGTTAGTGGCCGGACAAGCGAAGGATATAAGTAGTGAAGGTTTGGACTTAAACGAAGTCGGGTTAGAGCATTTGGAGTTTATCCACGTTCATAAGACGGCCGTGTTGTTGGAAACCGCGGCAGTTCTTGGAGCCATAATTGGTGGTGGATCTGATGAAGAGATTGAGAGAGTGAGACAGTTCGCTAGGTGCATTGGGTTGTTATTCCAAGTGGTGGATGATATATTAGACGAGACCAAGTCGTCTGAGCAATTAGGGAAAACTGCTGGGAAAGATCAGGTGGCTGGAAAACTGACGTACCCGAAGTTGTTGGGATTAGAGAAGTCTAGAGAATTTGTTAACAAATTGACTAGAGATGCACGACAACAACTTCAAGGGTTTAATACGGAAAAGGTTGCTCCGTTGATAGCTCTGACTAATTTTATTGCCACTAGGAATAATTGAAATGTGGCATTTTAATTAGAACTTGGTTATTTGTTTTTTTTTTTGTTGGGTGGTTTTAATGTTTTACATGCTAAAGGAGTGTGTTTACTTCCAAGTGTAACCACATTATAATATTCTGTTGATTACCATTCGTAAATGCAAAATGTGGAACACAATTTGGCTTCTTTGTGGAAATTTGGTTTAGAAAAATAAATTATTTTAAAAAAAAAAAAAAAAGAATGAAAATACTAAACTTTATGTAATCTGTTTTTTTGTTTGTTTGTTTGGTTTTTTTTTTTTGTGTTCACTTGTTATGTTTACAAAAGCATAGAAAGCATGTGCTTTCTTATCGTGTGTGTTGGAAATTGGAAAGGGTTATGGATTGAGTACATGTCACAGTTGCGGCTTTCAAAGTGCAAACACCTTTTTGATTACATGCCACAGTTCCGGCTCCATAAGTGTAAACATCTTTTTAGCCAAATTCTAGGAAAGTATGACCATATTAGACCATGTCCACTCATAAACTTCTCCAAAGTGTCGTAACATTACACTAGTAATAAAATTGATATTAATTTAAACAAGGGTAATAGCATGAAATAACCATCAAAAAAAAATTTATTTAGAGATCTAGCCGTGCTACGTAGCATAACA
Organism: Odontarrhena argentea; assembly: GCA_900406245.1. NCBI lineage: Eukaryota > Viridiplantae > Streptophyta > Magnoliopsida > Brassicales > Brassicaceae > Odontarrhena > Odontarrhena argentea. Next base: position 8,861 of record OVAF01001987.1, on the reverse strand, counting down.
ATATAATACATATTATTCTTTGTAAATCCCACATTACCCTTTTGACACAATTGTGTTCACGCGCCCTCTCTCTCTCTCTTTCTCTATTTCTTCGTTTTGTGGACATGCTAGAGAAACTGCAAAATTGCAGTTGCTCTCTCCAATAACTTCTTTATTTCATCATTACACACTCTCTCTCTCTCTCACACATCGTCATTTCCTCTTCCCCAAAACTCTTCTTCCACAGTCTTCCCACCGTCACTTTCGGTTCAGTTTATCTCCTTCACCACCCTGTTTTCCGATCACCGGTGTTATACGAGTCCCCAAGTAAGTTCTTTCTTGTCCTTATATTCTCAATTTGCTTTTCCTTTCTAGTCCGCCTTGCTTATATCGTCCTCCTCTTCTCATCGATTTCACTTTTATATCTAGGTTTCACTGTTCCGTTTTGCTCTGTCCGCCGTCGCCGCCATCCATCATTTCACGTCTACAGGGAATTCAGGTTTGTGGTTCCCTCTTGCTTCGTGGGTTGTTCAAATTTCTCACCTTAACCTTTAATTGGTTCTCCCCATGTCTGTATGTGGTTTTGATGTCCCGGCCGGGTTGTTATTCAACCTCTGTTCATATGTTACACAGTGGATGCCAAATTTTTAAATTCCTTCGGCCACTTCTTCGCTTACTACGTAGTTTTGTACAAATTGTCGTGTATCATTGTTTTGCACGTAGTCTTTCTGTTCTATGTGGTACTGTCCCAATCAGACATTTTATTTCATTAGTTTCTCACTATATACTTTATTATCTTTGTAACAATGCAGTATGTATGATGATTCCTTGCCCCCTCGTTTGTTCCGTTCTGGTTGTCAACCGAGTGGAAAAAAGCGGATTAACTACTACTTTACCCTCAAATGGCTTGATATCATACGGGCCGCTCTTGACCCTGCTGATCTCGAGCGTCTTGTGGAGTCCCAATTTGGTCTGATTTTGTTGATGGGTAGTCACAACTTCTCTGTGAAGTTTGTACACTACTTGTTGTGTAACCAGTTGCAGACAAAAAAAAAGTATGAATTGTGGTGGTTATTTGCTGGTCAACCAATAAGGTTGTTACTGATATATGGATTTTTCCCTATCCAACCCACATACGTATTAAATTTTTCTATGTAGTTATTCACACCATATAGTCACGTTCTGCTGTTTTTCAAGTTTGGTCTTCCTGACTTTGCGGTTGCAACTAGTTTAAAGTGTGATCCATTCTCGGATCCAGATCACATACCTATTTATGCACGCAATAAGAATAAACCAACCCCAACTAACTGTCGCATTTGAGATTCTCTATTTCGCACGTCCCATCCAACGTCTTTTCTTTGGATTGTTGGGAAATTAGCAAAGGGTAAGCGTACAAAGACAGCGAGACGCGCCTCAAACTTGCTCTATTGCTTCTTGTTGATGGCATCTTATGTCCACCATCCAACAACAACAAGATTAGTATGGAGCATGTTAGGATGCTTGATGACATTGACAAATTCTTAAGTCATCCATGGGGTCGGGAATCCTTTGTTCTTACAATTACATGTGCAAAGGCTCGTGATGCGGCCCAATATGTGCAAAACACAGTTGCACTTCAAGGATTTCCGCATGCATTCCAACTAATTACAGTGATTTCCTGTCCCGCTCTTGTTTACAAGAAAGGTGTAAGCCACGAGATAGAGGGCGAAAACGTTACTGTTAACGACATTGCTGCGTATGTTGCTTCCCGTCATCTTAACATTTAGATGCCTTTTGTTGAAGGGATTGAGAGTTCCCCTCAGGTACACCAAATTGATATGCACTATTGAATTATATGCAGTTGTGGTTGGTATGTAACATTCCATTTTCGTATAGGTTTCTGTTACATCCATTCTTGAGGATGAAGATGGGGGATATGATGGGAATCGTACCTTTGAAGATGAAGCTGACGATTATGCAGTTGACTACATGACTGCTCTTATAATTGTTGGGCATGTTTTTGTTTCTAGCAATTGGGGCTGTGGTGTTCGTGATGTTGACTTGTTGTCACACTCACAGACTGGTCCATCAGAAGGCGCAAAGGCTGGTTACTATTTCATACTTGTGGTTTAGTTCTCTATTGTTTATTGTTCGTAGGGTTAATTTTCTAGAGGATATGGTTGAGGGTTTAGGGTTTAGGTTTAGCTTTCTAGGGTTTAGTTTTCTATTGTTTAGGGTTTAGCTTTCTAGGGTTTATGGTTTAGTTTTCTAGGGTTTAGGGTTTAATTTTCTAGAGTTTAGGGTTTACCTTTCTAGGGTTTAGAATTCTATAGGGTTAAGGGTTTAGTTTTCTAGGGTTTAGCTTTTTAGGGTTTAGGGTTTAGTTTTCTAGGGTTTAAGGTATACCTTTCTAGGGTTTAGCTTTCTAGGGTTTAGGGTTTAGTTTTCTAGGGTTTAATTTTCTATGGTTTAGGGTTTAGCTTTTTAGGGTTTAGGGTTTAATTTTCTAAGGTGTAGGGTTTAGGGTTTAGTTTTCTCGGGTTTAGAGTTTACCTTTCTAGGGTCTAGGGTTTACTTTTTTAGGGTTTATGTTTTACCTTTCTAGGGTTTACGGTTTAGGGTTTAAGGTTTAGAATTTAGGGTTTAGCTTTCTAAGGTTTAGTTTTGTATGGTTTAGGGTTTAGCTTTCTAGGGTTTAAGGTTTAGTTTTATAGGGTTTAGGGTTTAGATTTCTAGGGTTTAGGGTTTAGCTTTCTAAGATTTAGGATTTAGATTTCTAATCCTTAGGATTTAGTTTTCTATGTTTTAGGGTTTAGCTTCCTCTTTGTATATCCACGAATCCATTCTATTTCAGAAGCCATTCTCTCTCTAACTCAGCCATCAAAACAAGTGTGTGTAGAAACTTGCTATGTGTACCTAAAAGTTAAGTAGGAGGGTATGTCTACACTAACTGGAAGGAACATCAAAATTTCAAAACTCAGCTAATATCTCATAGCACCATGCCATGAGAACTCACCTGCTATGTAGCATCATAGCCTCTGCACTCGCCGAACAGATGTCTTATAACCATCCCACATTCTTTTCTCTCTCCTGCAAAAGAAATCCCACGCGCATCTCTTTTGTCAATTGGAGGGTATTTTTGTCGACTCACGTGGGTCCATAGTTATTCTATATATATTCTTTATTACATGGTTATTCTTTTAAAATTAAACATCAAATACGGTCATCTCGTGATATTACCCTTTAAACAAACCCGTGACCAAAAAAAAAAAAAAATTTAAACGAACCACTCCACTAACAATCCATCACTAATCGACCTTTCAACTAGAGACACTAGGTGTCCTGACCATTAAAATAATAATTTTTGGTATAAATATTTCTTTTAATTTAATTTTTTGTTGAATTATTTAAATTATTTTACATTACGTTTTTAAAAACATAAAATTTTATATTACACGGAATGTTGAAAAACCACTAAACTATTTAAAGATTTTTTATTCAAAGTTTAAAGTTTATTATAAATTGTTAAATGAAAATAAGAAATATAAAGAGCTTTTTTAAGTTTAAGGGTTTTTTGTAATTTTGTTTTCGTTGTTTAGTAATTTTTTTTTTTGTTGTTTTGTATTTTTTTCCATATTTTGTAATTTTTTGTAACTTTTTTTTTTTTCATTATTTCAATATATTAAAAAGTTTTTCTACATATTTTTTCATTTTTCAAAATAAAAATGTTTTTTTTTCATTTTGATGTTTTCTGAATTAAAAACAGAAAAGGAAAAAAAGGAAAAAAATAGGTAAAGCCACGTGACGGTTCTTAAGGGGGTCCTTAAATTCTGTTGGNATATTAAAAAGTTTTTCTACATATTTTTTCATTTTTCAAAATAAAAATGTTTTTTTTTTTCATTTTGATGTTTTCTGAATTAAAAACAGAAAAGGAAAAAAAGGAAAAAAATAGGTAAAGCCACGTGACGGTTCTTAAGGGGTCCTTAAATTCTGTTGGAAGACACAGGTCTTTCCTTCCTGCTTTTTTTTTTTTTTTTTGGCCCCTAATAAAGTGAAAGACAATCCTACAAATGAGGAGTGGACACGCTCTTATATAGGGGTGGGCAAAAAAACCCATAACCGAAAAACCGAACCGAACTAAACCGAAAACATAGGTATCGGTTCAGTTTTGGGTATTTGAAAAATACCTATTGGTTATGATAATTTATGGTCCACAGGTATCGGTTCGATTTCGGTTATATACTAAAAAACCGAGCAAAAACCGATCGAAACCAAACTATTAAACCCAACCTAATTATTAGTAATTATCCCAACCCACGACTAACTCCCACGTACGATTCCCAAGCTGAGAATTCCCAAGTCGACGATTCCTCTTCCTTTGCCGACAAAATTAAATCTCTTCTTCAAAGCTGGCTAATCCAATTCATAATCCTTTAATTCCTATGGCTCCATCTTCAACTCCACATCCTCCATCATCTTTCTCCTTCATTCAGTCTGAGGTAATCCACCATGTTTTTCTTTCAATCCAAATCCATGAATTTGAAACAAGTTATGTGTGTCTTCTTTATATGTGTGGTTGTTGTTGCTAATCCATGAATTAATTAGGTTTTAGTTCTCTTAGTTCAGCACACTCTGAGATTAAGTTCACAAATTCTGTTCATGAATTGATAATCTTCTATGGCTTTCAGTTTGATTTAGTTTTAGTGATTGGTTTGTATTTAAGAGAATGTTTATTGTACGAGAGACTGTCTCTCTCAAGATCAATCACAAGTTATGTTCATGATTTGATTTGTTTACTCTAAAGTCAATGATGTTCAAGTATATAGAGGAGATGATAGATTACTTACCAGTAATTGGTATATGTTTATTATATTCAACTAAAAACTAGACATTTTGATGGCTGGCTTTGTTTGAATTGAATTATATATGTTAATTTGATGTGTGTAAGGTTCGTTTGATTCTCCTACTCTTATACTTTTGTTTAAATTGGAATTGTGTATCATAACTTTCAAGTTGCATAACTTGGAAGATTCATGGCTACTAATTAAATAAAAGAGAGAATGTGGTCGTTAAGTCATAGATTCTGCCACTAGTTGAATGTGGTCACACGTCATTGACTATGTTGGTCAAAGAACCAAATACACAACAATTAGCCATCTCATTTAAAGCTGTTTCTTCTTATGGTTACCTTTAAGTAATAAATTCTTAGTATTATAACAGAACTTGTTTTTTGCTCTCTTTATAACTTTAGTGATTTTGGTTTTTGCTCGTTTGTTCTCTGATTAGTTTATTATGTTATTTTTGTGATTTGATGAATATATAATGAGATTCATATTGATTCTTTTGTAGATGGGTTCTTCATCACATGGACATTTAGGCGACGATCATGATCATGATTCTGTTGATATGATGAGTGATGATGCTATGGAAGCTCCATCTACTGAATCTTCAAAAGGAAGAAAAAGGAAAGAGAAGTCTAGGGGTAGTTCTCCTACGTAGTAAAAAGAAAAGAAGACAAGGTCTTTTGTTTGTAAATATTTCACAAGGACAAAGAAGAATGTTGACGGATATGTTTGTAATCACTGTGGAAGTAATAGGAGCTGTGTTACAACATCTGGAACATCTAACTTGAAGACGCATCTGAATGTATGTAAGTAGTACCATGCTTCGCTTAACAAGAATTCAAGAGGTAAACAACAGCCTGAGACAGCTCTTGATTGCACTATGCAAGTGGGTAGGGTTTCTGAGAAAGTTTGGAGAGAAGCTACTAATGAGCTTATTATCTTGGCTGAGCTACCATTCTCTTTTGTTGAGAATGTGGGTTGGAGGAACTTTCGTAACAAGGTTGAGGGTCATAAACCTCATTCAAGGAGAACAACTACAAGCAGGGGCGGAGCCAGCTTGTAATCATGGGGGTCAACTGCCCCCCATGACCTTTATAAATTTTGTCTCGTAGACATGTGTAAATAATACTATTTGGCTTAGTTGGTGTTTTATGACCCCCATGTACTATGACCCTCATGACTCAGGTTCGAAACCTGTTTTTGCACACCCACTTTTTCATTTATTCTTTTGTCTGTTTTTGGGATGTTTTTTTTTCCTAAAATATAAAGAAATTCCCACTTTTACTTTTCTTTTCCTATATGCAAATTCTTCATGATTTATTTAGTAATAATTTAAGTAATATAAACATTATATATATTATAATAAATAAACATTTTTAAAATATATTACATTAACGAAAATAAAAATATAATAATAATATTAGGCTATTCATATATTTTATTCAAAAACATTTTTACTAAAATAGCTATTATTTATAGGATTTGTAATAATGATAATATAATTTTAATTACATACTACTTATAAAAGCAAAAAATATTAAAAAAAGCAAATTGTATTACAAAAAACAAAAAAAAATACCATTTTAACATCAATTTCAACATTTTTTAATTAAATATTAATACAATTGGAAAGAGTTAACTATGTAGATAATGGTGTAAAGAGTGTAAATTTGCAAAATAACCATTTGGTTTTGGCGGCGAGAAAAATTGTTATAATCACATTGTATAATGTCAATTGTACCCTTTAACTAACCTATCCTTCTATATAAACAACATTACCAACAAATCTTACTGAAAAGATTTTACTGTTTTTTTTTTTTCCACCGACATTCTCTCTTTCCTTCTCTCCTCCTTATATTTTTTCTTTTTCAATTGATCGTGATCATCTTCAAAACTGAAGACAAAATTGAATTTTTGTTTTGAAAAAATTCAAGATCCCATCTAGATCTTTATTTTGAGTTCAATGAAAGATATTTTTGACGAATTTTCGGCAAAGTTCCGGCGAGACCTCCGGTGAGAGAGACCTCCGGCGAGAAGTTCCGACGAAACACCCGGCGAAACCTCCGGCGAGACGTCCGGCGAAACCTCCGGTGAAATCTCCGGCGAAGTTGCGTCTAAATACACTTGCTTTTTTTTTTTTTTTTTTTTTTAAACCCNCTTCTTTTTTTTTTTTTTTGATTTCTAAACCCAAACCAACTCCAGTATATTTTTCTAACAATAATCTTGTTTTTAGCATAAGAAATCAGAAGAATAAGAGATGAAGAAATGATAAATAGAGATACAGAGATAAAAATGGATATTTCACGGTGAAAGAGAGAGAAGAAAAAAAAAGTAATTGTAATAGTGATTAATCAAAGGGTATTTTTGTATTAAAAGAAATTGTAATAGTGATTGGCTATATGGCCAATTTAACTTTCTTACATGGTTGCAGAATCTAAATACTCATAAATTTATTTATTATATTATAATAAAATATAAAAAATCTATTATGCAACTTCTTTTATAATGTTGACCCCCATACAAAAAATTTCTATCTCCGCCACTGGCTACTAGAGACATCATGCAGATTTATGTGGCACGCAAAAAAGGAATGAAAAAAATATTTGCTGAGAAGAAGCAATGGGTGTCTTTGACAACTGACATATGGGTTGCTCCAACAACAGCAAGTAGCTACATGGTGATCACTGCTCACTATATTGATTCCAATTAGAAGCTTTAGAATGTGATTATTGGGTTGAAGAATGTAGATGATAATACAAGTTCTACTATATTATCTTGTCTTTGAACTGCTTGTCTGATAAGGGAATAGAGAAAGTGTTCACTATCATAGTTGATAATCTTACAGCGAACACAAATGCTTTATCAACATTCATAGAGAATTTCAAGAATCTAGGAGATGAAGCTATGATTCTGAATGGTTCATATTTGCATTTGAGGTGTGCTACTCACATTATTAAATTAATTGCCAAAGATGGTCTACATGATGCTAATAAGAGTGTATGTAGTGTTCATAATGTTGTTCACTATGTCGGAGCTTCTTCAAAGAGACTGAATGCTTTTGAGGAAAAACTTAAGTCAGGAAAATAAAGTTATTAGTAGAGGTAGTTTGTCATTGGATGTGAGCAAAATATGGAATTCTACGTATTTAATATTAACAAAGAGCTCTTAAGTTCAAGGTAGGCTTTGAGAAGATAGAACACGATCGAAGACAAAAGGTATAATGACTACTTTCTTACAGTAGGAAAGAATGGAGAGCAAAGGGCAGGACCACCACTTAAAATAGATTGGAATGAGATAAACAGGTTAGTCAAGTTTTTGGTCATCTTTTATCACTCGACATTGATTGTTTCAACATCTACGAAGGTGAATGCTCATCTTTGTTAGAATGAGATTGTTACCATACAAAGAAACTTGCTTAAATTGAGCAAACACCCAGATGTAGAGTTAAAAAAAGAATGCTGGTAAAATGATAGATGAGTTTGAAAAGTACTGGGGTGGTTTGAGTGAAATCAATATGCTTCTCATTGTTGCTAATGTACTTGATCCAAGGAACAAAATGCAAATTGCACAAATGTGTATTCAAAAGCTTTATGGTACGGATAGTGTAACTTGTAAGAATCTGCTTGCGTCTGTCAAGATGTTGATGGAATGAATGTTTGATGAATATAGTTTTCGCTTTGCCAATAAAAGTGCTACATGCTCTCAGTCTACATGGGGTTCTTCTCAGTCTCAAAGTGGACAAAAAGATCAGATTCAAGTTGATATTGATGATGATTTTACTGGTTATGAAAGAATGGATATGGTGTATATGGAGATGATCAATGAAAAGGGACTTCAAGAAGCGAGTAATGAGTTACATCTTTATTTGAAAGAATCAATGGAAAATCCAGTACTTCTAAAGGGTGTTGAGTATGATGTTCTTAGTTGGTGGAGTGTTAGTACTCCAAAGTTGTCTGTGTTATCTGAGATTGCTAGAGATGTGCTTGCTATGCAAGTCTTTTATGTTGCTTTAAAGAGTGCATTTAGCACTTCTCGTCGTATCCTCGACCCCTTTAGGAG